>UZAF01019224.1:5607-25746 GCA_900617895.1 Haemonchus placei
TCCGTGCCTCGATCGGTGTTCCATCCGGACCAGTTTCCTTCCCAGCCTTCATCTTTCTCATGGGTCTGTGACCTCTTCCTCTGTCCATAGTTTAAGGAGTCCAGCCGTTGCCTCTAATTGGGATCTGTTCTTACGGGCGCATTCCTTGTTTGGAAGCCGTCGAAGCAATCCTTCCACCTAAGTCAGACCTCGCTTAGTAGGCTTCCTTAGAATTGCACCCTCGCTCCTCCTGATAGGCATCGCCACCCCATCGTCTTAAGTAGCCCGGTGCCGCGCTTCCGCAGTGTCGCAGTCAGAAGACGAACTTCTGTCCTTATCGACTATCAAGTTTCTCTTACAAGGCGTCCGTTTCCGTATACTTTGCCTTCGCTACAGCAGTCATATCAGGCTTTTCGGAATATTCGAGGTCTGTTGGAATATTCGGAGTCGAAGTCCAGATCCCAGTATCTTCTCTTTGGGGTGTTTCTTCCGACTCGATGCAGTTTCCACCACCAAATCCTCCGTTCCGTTCTTGTCCTTATTTATTGGGAAAATAGCTATGTCTGCTTGGAGAGGCTTAGGCTAAAGAACCAGATCCTCTCCAGGCGATTGTTTTATGTGTTTCATAGTTTTGAGGGATCACCTTCTTACAAGTACGTGGTCTAAATCTGTTTCTTCCCCTCTACTGCTGTTTTCCTTTTCGCCAAGAATGCGCTGCATCGTGGGTTGGGACCAGGTTGAAAATTCCTTCTCCTTTTCCGTTCCTAGCTACTATTCTCTAGCTTCCGTGGATCCTTTAAAAGTTCATTTGCTCTCTCCCAACGTGACCATTGCGATCTTTTTCTGGTGTGAGGTGGTTCTCCTTCTGAACCTATTGGACTGCCGCGTTGAGGCATAGTCAAAACTTTTCACATGGTTGGGAAATCCGCTTGTGGTGCGTACACGGATATTGCTGTCCAGCACCCCGTGTCTATACTCACAGCCATGATTCTACTGCTGATCCTGTTGTCGACAAAGACAGGGTCTCTGAGAGACTCTGCCACTGCTATAGCCGCACCATTTCGTTTGGTGTTTTCTCCGATGTCGAAAAGCTTGACACCTCCAATTTCTCTGGCCTTTGCTCCTTTCCGGCAAGTCTCTTGATTTGAATGTTCCTGCGCTTCATACTATTAGCGACCTCTCGTGACTTCCCAGTGACCGACCCCAGGTTCATAGTCCCAATTCGAACCAACACTTCTTTGGCCGAGGTCGTTCACACCTCGGTAGCCTGAGCATAATGTCCACAGGTCTCGGGCGGGGATCCAGCGCGCCACTTCCAAGTAACGTCCTAGCTTTATTAATGGTACTTTTTGAGAGTTCAGACGTAACACCAACGCACACCGGCGTACACACATCGACACACAGACACACACACACCGGCTTACATATCGGCACATACACCCCAGCACCCACCAGCACGGACCGACCGACACACCGACGTACACGCAACGACGCACGCACTCCGACGCACACACCCAAATACACCGACAAACGCACCACACTGACACGCATAGACACCGACACACTTATTGTCACACGCACAACAGCACCCACACACCGTCACACAACGACAGACACAGCGACTACACACGGCACATACATCGATATACACAGGCACAAACTGACACACGCACCGACAAACCACCACACTGCCTTGCAAACTGAGACGCACGCACCGAAACACATACTTCGATATACACAATGACACACATTGTCACACACATTGTCACAAACAACGACACAGACACCGACCTTCGTACACCGTCACACAGCGGCAGACACACCGACACACACCTACATACACACGACACATACACACCGTGACTCACCAACAAACACCGAAACGCAGAGACTGACACACACCGATACACACCCGCACTGGCACGCACCAACACTCATAGACCCACACACCGTCATACACGCAACGAGACATACACCGACGCATGCACACCGAAATACACCGACACATACCTTACTAACACACTGCGACACACGCCCACCGACACAGAATGGCGTAGACAGCGACACGCACACGACACATACACCTGCATACACCGACCCACCAGCACATCAACACACCAACACGCACTGACACTTACACTCACCGGCATACACACCGTCATGCAACGGCATACACACCAACTTAAACGGACGTACACGACAACCGCCATACACGCACCGACAGCGACGCATACACCGAAACATACCGCCACACACACATAAAACATGCCGATACACACGTAGACCAACACATCCCAGCGCACCGACCCTCACCCCAACACATACGCACCGGCGCACCGACACACACACCGATACACACACACACACGCCGACAAATTCTTTTTTCCAAACTCGTTTTAAAGGCAGCATAGGGTGGCTTAGGGTGACGCTTATACTTATTATGTGCGTGATTTGATCTAGGGCAAACGCGCTCATTGTATTGACTTTCTTGAAGACTTCAGCTGTGTTATTTATTTACTCCTATCATTGCGCTCTTGGTTTACTCCTACTTTGGAACGTATTTTCTCAGAGAGAATAAGACAACGAGTAGGTGCGCTCTATCACTTCCGATCGCTCATTGTGTTGACTTTCTTGAATGCTTTGGCCATATGTTTTCCTTCTCGTATCATTGCCCTTGTGAATCTTATGTTATTCTCCCACTTATATATCTTCCATGTCACCACGTATGCTAACAAAAATCCATTTTGTCTCTTACAGCCAAGCTGTCTGCTCCAGAAGACTCGGCGCGGGCTGCATCACGGCCCAGGAATCGTTCGTTAAAGGTTAGCTCGCTCGCAATTGATGTATAACGTTATAGCGTGAGCTGTGCTCGAAATACTAAAATAAATAGAAGGGACTTCCTATTTTTTAGGTTCGCAGCTCTTTTATTGTTTTTTTTTTGATGAATGATTTTTATATTCTCAAAGATATTTCGAAACGTTACGGAAGGCTGTATCTTTTGGCTCTGAAATCACCTAAGAATCACCTTTAGCATCTACTTCCAGAGCCTACGAAATTTGGGTCCAAGGCCCAGTGGACGAGAAGTCTGTTTGAGAACGTTCCGCTTGGTTTGTAGTCTTTGACCAAGATAAGAAGCAGAAGGAAGAAGCTTGTCGCAAGAGATCAATCGACAAGCTGTTCTGGAAGTAAGAGAAAGCGTTGTGAGGGGCAGAGAAGGGGAGAAAAAAGCCTATGCCACCGATGCAACGATGCGAGCTACGTTCTTCGCCAATTTGATCACCATGGCGGTGAATGGGATTAATTGAAAAATCCTGATCAGTCTCACAAAAGCGTGCAACCCCAAAGAAACTTGTCACAAGAAAGCATTACTCCGCTTCATTTTGCAATACATTGAGCAAGCGTAGAGGGCTTTCTTTCAGATTTACAGCACTTCATTCCCAGAAAGTTCCGATGCCCATGCGTCGTTGTATCGTCAGGGCAATACAACTCGAGACTGATTGCCTGGCTTGTTCCTAGAAGTACTCGATACTGAAAGCCATCCACTTCGCGCGTGGAATTGAGTATCGGACACTTTTCAGAATGGCCACGACTGTCAGCCTCGAGGGGTATTGCCGTCAGCTGGATCGGCTAAACCGCCGTCTAATTCGACGCGGTCGTCGTGTCAACGTTCTTTTTTCAGAACGCAAAACCGCATCGTTCAATGCCAGCCAATGAAAAATCGCTGAGCTTGGTCGAAGTAGTATTGGTAACTTCCCTTATTCTCCTGGATTGTCTCCGTCGGAATCAACATTTCATATCGTTACAGCATCTTTCGAAAGTGAAGCGACTTGATTCGGAAATGCGCGAAAGCCCCAGTTCTTTTACCGCAAGACGGCCGGTTTCCTCATGGCATCATGACGTTGGCGTGGAAGTAAAAGGAACTAGTCAAAGTTCACGAAGATTACGTCGATTTATTATTTGTCGTCACACTCACTCGCTCACAGTTCGTGGCACAGCCAATGAGGACTCATGACGGTCACACTCCCCTCGCGTGCATGGCAACCCTGAGCTCAACTATTTCTATATCGAATATTTGCGTCAAAAATTCCACGAGTAAATGAGCGTACCAATAACTTGCCTCAATTGTCTTTGCAATCTACACGGTGCTGGTTGCTGGTGTACACAGTGAAGGAAAATGCCACCGGTGCTCCATTTATTGTAAACTCAGGCGTGTCAAAGTTGGAACACTTCTCCATCAATGAACTCGGTATTTTTCTACCTAGCAGAAAATGATTGTTTCTATTCCTCTGTGAGTTCGCGATCTCTACTTGCACCGCAACACCTAAACAAGACCATTTTTGGTGTAAATTCATAAAATCTTCTGAAAGGTTCATGAAATGGAGCTCAGAAATACGAAACGTGAGGTTTGCTTAATATCTAGAACAGGAGAACTATGAAATTGTTAACAATACATGCATGTGGAAGAGGATTGGAAGAGTACAAAACAGGTTGCAAAGCCCACGAAATTGGCTGCAGCGTTTGTGGGACGTCCATAATCCATTCTTTATGAAGACGAGTCACCTCTACGTGAAACCCTTCTTGTTTAGGTCGAAGTTGGCGTTAAAATCAGCACAGATCGTGTTTAGTTTATCCTGGGGCCTTCAGGTGCTTCCAGCCAAGGCTGAAATGGACCGGAACTGATGCTACCCGACATCATCAGATACTACGAAAGACCCTCCAGTTCCATTTATTTCAATCCGAAGAATTTTCTGTGTAGTTCGCTCTGCAGTGCAGAACTATTAAACCAAACACCTAAACTTGGAGTCTTTGAAGAGAGCGCTATTGAGGTTCCCAGACAAAAATCATGACCAGTCTTGGGGGCCGATCCAGAGCGTTTGCCAAATGTCTGGAAGATTGTGTGAAGGGTTGAAGCTGATTTCGCCTCACCCTGTGCATACAGCACTGATTGCTGGAGTAAGTGTTTGCTAAAGCAATGCGTTAAACACTCATCGAATACGCATTTATTATTCACACATGCACACGAACGCAAGCTCACCTTCGAGCATGCGGTCACACATTCGCGCACATGTTTACGAATATGCGCACGCATTCACAACTTACGCACATAAACACATACTCATATGCAAAACACACACATACACATGCACATGTTCACGTATACACACATACACACAAATATGCTTGCACGCATACACACGCATACACACATACACACACCAACACTCATGCACACACACTGCACACAATTCAGTTACGGAAAAAATAAAAAGTAGTGACTTATTGTCTGTTGAGTATTCAAGCTCGGGTAATACAAGGTTGTTGTCGATAAATTTCTGACAATGGTAGATAATATTCGAATATTAGGAGGAAGAGAAATGAGGTTACATAATGTTCTGAATGTATGCTGAAGTGGCTCGTGCCATGTGCTGAGTCCTATGAGTACGCAGCCACGAAAGAAAATAATTCGTTTCCTCATATTGTTTCCTCTAAATCCCTTTTATTGAGTTGCGCGTTGTACGCGATGAAGTGCCTCGATAAGGAGCACAATTGCCTTGATACGTGTAGTTTGCGTTTCATGAAGTAATGTTGCATCGCTACTTAGTTCAGGTTGTACGAAAGGAACATCGCTACTTAGTTCAAGTTGTGCGGAGGGAACATTTGCGCGTCCTTATGATAAACTCCCTCAGGAACTTTCCAGGATTGACCATGTGCATTAATCGCAAGAAGGCTGGACTTAGCAGGATCATTCTTTGACCCAATTACTCCAGTGGATTGGTATCACATGGGCATCACTATTTTTATATTTCGCCAGCCGGCCACAATCTCTGCTTTCTTCGACGCTAGCTGAGCGCGGCGAGTCTTTAGATTTCGATCAGGGAGGTCTCGTACCTACAATGTCTCGGCATTTGCATATCAGATAATGATGATGTGTGTAATGATGTGTGCTGTGCTGGCTACAAACTGTATTGTATTACTGTACTGTATTGGAACCTCTGGCATTGATAACAATAATGCAATAATGTTTGGTTGATGTTGCAAGTGTTGCAAGAGCAACTATTGATACAGTCTTTACTGCTTTTAAAATCCTCCTTTCCGACATACTGTTCTTCTCAGTTCAGAAGTCCGCAGCGGTGCAAGATGATGAACCGTCCTTGTTGGATATGGGACGGCGAGCTGCCTCATTCGAGACATGTCAGTCGTCCACAGTCAAAGCTTCCCCTTGTAAGTTTCTCTCGGCTTCTTCGAATTCTGAGTTTGTTTTGACATAAAAACCGCTTTTTGCTCATTGTGCTCCTGCAGTGTTCACTCGAATCCTTCAAATGTACTAAACGCACGTAATTGTTGGCTGGCTTTGTAGTCTGACCTAACATTTACCGTAAACACTGACTTTTTGGTGTCGCGCAGATGAGATGTAAGGCGCCAGATGCTACAGTTTGCCACCTCGTCAGAATTGACTGCTTTCATAGTCCGCGAGCGAGGGCGAGAGCCGGTCGGGGACTACTCGTCCAGCGATATCGACCAAGATTCAGTTGTGAACAGGGGGCAAGCACCGCATCCGGTCGCTCGCTCGCGCGCTTGCGGGCCGGACGGCGGACTATGAAAGCCGCCATTGTGTCGGCCCTGATTGGACTGACCTTTGATCCTGACGTCGGCATCACGCCGTGTTGCGGCCACGAATGTGGCGACATGATTTCAGCGAAGTGACCGCAACTAAGAGGCCTACTGCCCTATATCCTGTGAGCTATTCTCGTAACACTATGCTGGTACACCAGTTTTGATATAACTTACCTTTAACCCAGTGTTTCGCTTGTCTGCCATTTCAGCACTGCGGCCGGCATCGTTCGATTCGCGAATGTCGGCGTTCTCTCCGGTGGACGTGCCACGGTTGCTTGTCCACTCGCCCGCATCGCCTCTTGCTATGGAGCCGCCGCCGCATGCAACCGACAGTCGTCTACTGACCGTACCCTCGCCGGACTATCGAAAGATGTCTTGTGAGTACTAACATATACACCCGACATGAAACTAATAACAATGCGCTGTTGTGCTCTTGTTCAATCGCTCTGCCAGCTTTGTTTTTTGGAGAAGGGCTGCACTTTTTTTCTCTCATTTTGCCTCGTCGAAATTTATCATAACATGATTGGCCTCTCTTAGTCCGTAAATGATGTGCATTTCTGACTTCCCCCTACTAACAAGGCGTATTTGGACTGTTGAAAGAGCTTTGAAACGAGACGTGAGAATTAACCTCTTAGCAAGTCGTGACTACACTAATCATAGCGCGGTTGACGTGAATTCCAATTTTTTTTACTGATTGATTTGCTGATACAACTTGGTTATAGTAGGTGACAACAATCCGATCGCATTCTCGGAGCGATTCCAAGGTTTCTCTGAGTCTCGAAAAAATCTAGGCATGGGGAGAAGAAAATTTTTCTTTGCAAGTTGCAATGTAGCAGAGTTAACCACAGCTCTCACTCTACGGATATGCTAATGCATGTTACTCTTAATTATTATTTTTACGTTTAACGAAATCGAGTTGACTTTCACGGTCTCAGTCCGCAAAATGACACGAAAAGTCGCCGTCGAGAAACGGTACTTGCGCGGAGACAGGTGATTTTAGGAGATCGACGCCCTGTTTCTGCAGTACTGAATCGACATATAATCTTCTGCATCTCGCAGGTGTGTCCATGCATACTTGTCTGGAGGGTGTGCGGATGCGGTGGGTATAATGCACATCTGCTCAACCGTAAAGCTTGCATTCGAGTGACTGTGCAGCGCATCCGGGAAACGATTCGACCGCTCTCAAGATCAATATCGATTGTCCACTTTGAGATAGCCTAAGTCAACCCAGCCTTAGGGTCAAGCCTGGCAAGCTGTTCATGGGTTCCTATGTGCCAAAAACAGTAACATAAATAGTCTCCATTCTCTGGATTCGAGTGAGCCCCTAGTGGAGTAGCATTGNATGGGATTGCTCGGGACGTCTGTCAAAATCTTAGGGTCAAAACAGGCTGTCCGAAAGGACTAGATGGCGATCTCAATTTTAGCGCACGAATGCTTGCAAGCGGAGCGGAAGAATGTGTCAAAGATTTGATGATGCAGGATAAGAAGATTAAGTACTCGGCGTCGTCGTACTGACCGGACCATGAACATCGGATCGTAAGAAAGGTTGGCAACACTGATCGAAGGTGTGGCTGAACCCCAGTTTTAACAATCTTCATTGCTTCGCACCATAATTAAGCTACGAAGAAGAAGAGATCTAAGCGTTTTATATGGACTTGTAAAAGCTCTCCAAAGATAACCACTTTTTCTTCTATGTTGTCGTCGAAAGAATGCCTTCAATGTCGGAACTGGCCCAAAAAAACGGCTGAGGAGCTACATATGGGGGCCCGCGGAGCGGAATGGAGTGAACAGAAGAGAAGACTGTTCGAGTTATGTCGACCTGCACCGTCCATGGTTATTCGCAGTTTTGGAAGACCTCTCATTTGCGATGAACAACATTGATTAACGATACAACCGATTCATCGAACATCATCATGATAATGCTAGAAAAGAAGTCTATGAGAGGCCAAGAGGCGTCTACCTCCAGAAACTCTCGGGTACGCCAGCATGGGATTGCGTGAGCTACAGACAAATATCAAAGCGTCCGAGTTTTCTGAACCGCCTAAAGAAGCGATAAGGAAGATATGAAAGAGTAAAGAGCAGCAGTTTCGGCCGAAACTACCGAGACTGAAAGAACCTTCGCTAAGCTCTCTGGAGGTTCTCCATCTACAAGGCCAAATGACTTTTCCTCTTCCTCCTTGGACGAATCAGTTACTACGCCTCAAAGGGCAATGGGAAGGTCATCCACCACTTTTACTCAGATCTCTTCGACAGCCACTTCCATCTGAATGAATACCATCCTAGGCAGGATGAATATGTCGCCCATCAGTTCTCCCTTCCGAAATTCGTATTGGAGGTGGTGTAGTAGCGAGTGGCGCACCATCTCCACGCGCGGTGGCGAGTCGATATCCGCCTCAGCCAACCAAGCCAGCCATCCCTTCGGGGTCGGTACCGGGCTCGTCTGGGAGGAGAAAAGCACTGACTCGTACATCGGCAGGCCACCGCAAGTCATTGTATAGGCAACATAGCCATTCAATACGTCACTACGATTCTAAATGGAAGTCGAATGCGTGGGCGCATCCCTAAGACGGGTTTGATTAGTGCTCAAAGACATTGTTGTTTTGTTTCCGAAATTCGTTGATGGAGAGTCGTACGTCGTAAATCTCACAGGACCAAGCCAGAACATCTAAGGGCTTCCCACCATTTATCTGGCTAAACTCTACGCTATACCTGTCGGAATACAAAGCGCCCACGACGTGGAAAACTATCAAGTGTGGTTGTTGTATAAGAAGGGAGATTCCAATGATATTGGTAACTATCGCGCAATCTGCCTACCAACTTCTCATACGCGTCTCCCCAACAGAATTGCCAAAATACTTGGTGAATAGGTAGTTACCATGCGAGCAAGCAGGCTCAACCGATCTCGATATCATTATTACAAGTCCCACCGAGGTATCGCAAGAATACAGGATGCTGTGTTGTCTGATGTTCGTCAATTCAAGGGAAGCCTTTAATATTGTCGAGACAGAAGCGGTAGCTGAAGCTCCGGGCAACTAGGAGACTCCTACTCAATGTATGTATGAAGATGCGTTGCGAGCTATACGATACGACCACGATTTCATCTTTCTGTAAGGAAGTCATTGCCAATGTGAAGAGAGGGGTTTGGTGGGGCAACACTGTTAAGCCCAAAATTTTCTGTGCCGCTCTAGAGTACATTATTCGACGTTCGAATGGGGAGACTTGAGAGTGGAAGTCGGCGGCCTCAGTTTGCATCACATCTGCTTTGCAGACGACATCTTGCTTATAACACGAGCGTCGAGCAGGCGGAGTGAATACTGCCAAATTCAATAGCCCATGATCAGAGAGACAAAATGGTACCTGATGTTACCTTTACGCTCAACGTAACGAGTATCATAGGATGCTCTAGCTACGGGTGTTTGAGTCGAGACGACCTAGCTTCGGAGCTGAGGAGAAGAAAACGCGCAAGGGAGCAATCAGGAATATCGAGGGAGCAGTAAAAAAGACAGAAACAGTCAGCATCATTTAACGATCTGTGGGAAAGACTATGCTTGGGATTTTGGATTCACGCATGGGCAAAAGGTGATTTGTTCCGAGCGCAGTCTGTAGCCGAAGATCAGGGCCGCTGTTGCTTATGTCGAGAATTGAAGATTAGGCATGTCATACACGTCATGTGACACTGTGACTGCTACTGGACCAGGGCAGTTACTGACTCGATGGAATGATCATTATGCTCTTAGCTATCACTTCTATCAGACTTTGACAAGAAAGCTCTGAAGGAAAGCAATGCTATGTCTACTGTCCCTTGAGTGAGGTTTGGACAATTCTGGCTCGTGAAAGGGCGACGGAGATGTTATCGGGAAAATCGATGATCAACGGGTACGGCAGGTGGCAAAGGTGATACCGCTAATGGGGTAAACAGGAGTAGTCTCTGTGAAAAGGAAAAAATTTGGTAGTGCTCGACCCGCACAGGAATTGAGGCAATTAATAGAAACACTAGGTGTGACTGAAAGCGTGGTCGAACTGGGGAGAGTCTCGGAGCCTTCTTGTAACCGAACCGACGTGAGCGAAATCCTGCATTCTTATAATCGAGTGAGAAACCGGTGATAAGTTGTCAATTGTATATCTTTGAAACCTAGTTTTAATTCTCAACCTCCACTTCGTCAGTTTCATGAGATCAGCGTTGAGTAATAGTCATTTCTACACTCCTTATTCTTCAGGTGATTCACCGAAAGCCAGCGACTACATTACAATGGGCTTAGCTCCAGCCATTCTCGGTCAGTTGACGGCAATTGCGTCGACGATGATGACACCCAGTACGATGGAGGAAACCAAACCGCCGCAAGTTCAAGTTTGTGATTATTCTAAAGCATTTCCTATTGGCTTTATGTGTGATTTCGAATACTAAAAAATCAGCACGAAGAGTTTTCAAAACAAACTCTCTTGATGAATGATTGAGAGAGGTTTTTGCGATAAACTTTATAATACCATTGCATCGATGCGGAAATGAGCCTTGATGAGTTCTTTTTCCCTGTCTCACTATTCTCCTCATTTACTTTTTCTCTCTCAGTCTAACCCCTCCAAGCGACTTATTCAGAAATCAGATGGTTGCGATAAGTCACATCGTCCAGATCACGTAATGGTCCCCTGCTCCCTTTTATCAAATCGAAATGCGCGGCTGTCGTTCCTCTTCAGACATGAAACTTGTAATTCTGATCACAATTTTTTATGAGGGATATGCCTAGAACTGTGGGGACATTGAAAATATGACACAGGTACCTAGAGGAGAAGAGCTCGTTTTGAGCAGATCGGTGTTTCTAGTGTTCGACATTGAAGGGCTTAACGTTGACGCTCATGATAACGAAGTTTACCTGACAGTTTTGATGGTTTTTACAGTAATCATCTATTAAAAACTTGACTTGTTGTTATTAGTTTTTTCCGGATGCAGCCGTTTACATAAAGGATAAACGGATAAAGTCTTGGGGCTTTAATCAATTTCGTCTAAGGGACATGCCCATGTATTCGACTTCCATTCAGACCCTAGTGGCGAATGAATGAGATGAAGCCTACACAATAACTTGCGGCGGCTACCGATGATCACGTCAACGTTTTCATTTTTTCTCGAGAGTGGTACCAATTAAGGTACCCTGGAGGGATGGATGACTGGTTGGCTAAGGCGGGTATCGATCTATGATCGACCCGTAGCCATGCGTTTGAGATTATGCGCCACTCGCCGCTACTCCACTGTTTACATACTGCCGAGAAACTTGGTCGCTCCAGCGAATTCTTAAATGGTTTCACACAATGAAATGTCAGCATCCATGAGCTCTCCTATGATTCTTCGTTCATGTAAGACTTTTGTAAAATTTTCGGGTTCACCGGCAGGAAGGTTTGGCCGCAATATTGTCGGTTATCGGAATAAAGAGGAGATACGATTTTCCACTGACAAGTGAACGATAATATTAGGGTTATGCATTTATTGTTTTCCCCTGTGTTCGACCCTTCCGTATTTGGTTTACATAAACGTTGGTATTTCGTCATCACGTGTGCGCGACTTGATGATCATTCATCACACTAGCTATCATTCACCCACCCTTCATATGCAGAGAAAATGCCACACATTTACGGCAGTGACAGAATGTACCTGCGCCACGGCCTGGTTTTGCTGCACGATTCTGGCTGGAATGCAAAGGAAGACCATAGCAAGCTAGTGGAAACACACGGCGAGGGTGTCATCTCTCACCGCACATGCAAAATGGTTCACCAGATTCAAGAGAGGAAATTTTTCTCTCGAAGATGCTTTGGGGTCGCGTCGACCGATGGAGTTGGATTTGGAAGTACTACGTTCCACCGTGGGAGAGGACCCCTATTCAGCCACCACGGAAAGGGCGACAATGCTGGGCTATAGTCAGTAAACAATTGTACGTGGACTGGAACAGCTCGGCAAAGTAGCAAAGCTTGGTCGTTTGGTCTCACATGATCTGGCCGCTTATGACATCTTGAGGAAGGTGGCCACCTGCACTTCTCTTCTCATGTTCCAAAAGAAGCTTCACTTTTTCAGCTGATGATCACTAAAGATGAGAAGTGGGTCCTCTACTAAATTCCTGTGGGGAAGCGGTAGGGGTCGATAAAGGAGAACAGCCAGAAGCCACCCTTAGGCCGACTTCTACGACGGTTGACGCTTCCAAATACGTTACCCAGCTGCGGAAATTGAAAGTTCAAGAACTCCTGGTCGAGTGCGGAAATCGAATACCACCATGACAACGGCCGACCTCGCACTGCAAAGGCGGAGCAGGAGAAGTACGGATGGCGTTTGTCGCCCACCACCCCTACAGCCCGTACCTCGCTCCTTCCGACTACTGGCTGTTCATCCACCTGCAGCGCCCTCTGAGCGGAAAAATGTTTGAAACAGAGGATGAGGTCAGGAAGGCACTCGAAGTTTCTTCAAGTCCCAGCTCCCGTCCTTCTAGGAGGCCAGACTGCCTGAGAGTTAGCGTCCGTCGAGAATTGGATGGGGATGGTGCACACCACTAATCTTCAGGTTGGTTCGCTATTGAGATATTTACATAAAAGTCGGGGGAAAAATATATGCATCGGCCTAATAGGCAGCAGTGGCCCCTTTATGGTGATATGTTTGTTGCCTTGAAAGTTTTTCAAACGCTCATATCTAGCTGTGTTCCAAATCTGTAAAAGGATTCTGAGAACAAACCACAGAATCATCATCTCTTGTATTATACCACTAAGCGGCACCAATAAGGGACGAACAGTAGGCATTACACTGTGCAGCGGTGGTGCAGATGGTAGGGCGCCGCACTCATATTCTTGGCATGGAAGTTAAAATACCATTCAATTCTCATTTTTTGAAACGTTCATGCGTTATGCTCTACACTGTAAGTTATCCGGCAATTGTCGAGCATTACGATGAGGTGGGACCCGGTGCTATAGCTCGACTTACAGACCCGAATAAAAGTATGGGTTGCTTCGAAGTTGTCCTTTATTGAATCTTCCTTGTTGAATTCCAGCGCCAATCGGCGAATATCGTTGGCGTGCAATGAGTTTGTCATATCCGTATCTGATATCCAAAGCTAACACATTAGCCCTATCGCTTTACCTATGGCTACAACCCCCTATGACATCATAGCAGGTTATAGTGAACTGAATCGAAAGCTCATGGTCTTTCCCAACTTTTCCTCTGTGGGTGATAATCACTTGCTACCTAGATGGTACTCACTTCAATAGAAAAAGTTAGTCAGGAGGCACGTTTAAGTTGATTTGGAGGTAACATTTCTGGGTTGAAAAGCCGAAGTGTTGATGTAGAGGAGTACATAGGTGGCGAAGAAAGCGAGAAAGTCCGCCGACTTCAAACATTTAAAAAGTTGTGGAAGTGGAGGTTGTGCGAGATCACCGTGACAGGAATGTGTGTAAAAGGTGTTTGGACGAAATTTAACTTGCTCCTATTGTGCAAAGAGCTGAATACATCAAACCATAAGAGCCCGGAATTTCCTTTCACTGTCGCTATGGGTCATGAAAAGTTGTTTGGACTTCCTACATTGGTTCCCTTGTGAATGATGCAGCCTGTACAAAGCCGTTAAAACTCGTCTACTAGGGGTGTGGCGTTCACACGATACTATCTCTGGTCCCTTGTTGTGCCCTATTCAGAACGTTTTTCGCCCTTATAACGCCAGGTAAAGTACAGGAGGGAGCCTCGAATAAAACTATAGGGGCATCTCAGAAACGATTTTTTCGTGAACTAAGCCTTCAAGCAACAATTTAGGTTATGTTTCGTGGGAAAGCAGAATTAGCGGTTACATCCGAAGAAATCGAACCTTCAAGCCATACCTATGGGGGCGCCGTTCTATCGTCTGAGCAGCGCAGCGACTATTCAGATCGCTTATCCGTTTGGCACTGCAGTGTAGCACAGGGCAAACAGCTCATTTACTTTGTTTCTGAAATCATTTTACAGATTTGGGTCGGCGTTCAGGCACACTCACAGCCGTATATATCTATATTTCAATGGCCACTGCTACCTACTACACTTTCCTTGCGAGTCGCAGACCTAAGTTCGTAACGGTCGTTATCTGATATCAATCAACAATATCAAATTTTCATTATTTTCTTTCATGTTGCTGATGCATTCACTCCCCACCTCCGCTCCTAATTTGTCGAACTATTCTGTCATACCTTGTTATTGTATGAAACTTACCACAGGGTCAAGGCTGCATCGTAAATGCAGAAGGTATCAGGAACTAGTTGCTGTCGCTTACCGAGGTCTCTTGTCGAACTTCATGAGCTGTTAGCATTTCCTGTCTTCCTTCATCTACGCTCTTGTTGCATCGCCCATCACCTACTGATGTATTAGGGTGTCCGGAGAGTTTTGAGAAAATTATGCCTCTCAGCTATGGAAGCATCTTGCTTCCAGGCGCGCTAAAACGAGGCCAAGGATCCTATAGCAGGGAAGGGGCATTGTTGGCAGTACAAGACTACCGATCGGTGTTTGATGTCGTTGGAAGTGAGTGACCATCGACCAAACTATGTTCGACGTGACCGTCAGCGTCTTCTGCTTCATCACTACGAAACTGTTCGCTTTGAGACTCAGGTTTGGAATGAGTCATGGTGGCTTATGAGCAGCAAGCACCCTCTCTTACCACTCATTATAAATAGAATGATAGCCTTGTCTGAAAAGAGTTTTGCTCTGAAGATGCTCGTCAAAGCAGAGTTCTCGATACTGATCTAGCCTCCTGTCAAAGCAATCCTCAAATTTTCAGAAAATGAAGAAGATTCCCACTCCCATGCCTCCATCCTTGACGTTCTTCGCAATAGTCCTTCCAAGGTAGGACTCACACCAAATATCTAGATTATCTGATTGAGCACGAGCGCAGAGCACCAGTTGATATGTGTCGGAGCTCCTCGACATGGACAGACTTCATTTTGCGCAGGATAAAAAACTTATGTCATTTGGAAATTTACCCAGGAAGTTGCAATGCCACCAATGGACGTAAAGCAACAGCCTGCTCCAAAGCGTGGTGCTCACGTCAAGATGGATATGACCTCATCTTTTCTCTGCTCAACGGATTGTTTTACTAAGAGACTCTTTCAGAGTGTATCGCGGTGACCGTAAGTAGACGCCCCACATCACGCACACGTCCACATTTACATATGTATGCACAGACATGCATACGCAACTACAGGGTGGCTCCAAAGTATGGTCCGCCAAATCACACGTCGCTTGCTAACCCGTATATCCCTGTTTCAGCTGTGCAATATATGCTCTGGATAAAGCATGTCAGTCATGCACTGTAGCCAAATTATTGCGACTGTCGGTAGAAGTACCTCGTGAAGTGCGACCGTCTCCTCATCGCGCCACCATCATACATCTCGTGGACGAAGGATGTTCCGCTGCGGAGATCGCAAGAAGGCTGCACATTAACGACAGAACTGTCGGAAGAATTGTGGCCCAGTAAGGGAGCGGGGACACCATCTACCACTTCCAAAATCAGGGCTGCCAAGAACTTTCACTGTTCCTCGGACTCGGGAGGTGATCAAGAAAGGGATCTCACGCAACGTTGAGGTCAGCATGAACAAAATTGCTTCGAATTTGCATACTCACGAGGAAGTGTTCAAAACATTGTGAAATATGATCTAGATTTACACAGTTACCGCTTCTTACGAAGCCGGATGCTCAGCGAAGCAGCAAAGAAGAACAGACTGGAAAAAATGTCAGAAGCTCCTGACAGCAGTTCGTGCGAGCCGTTTCTTTTCTGTCCAGACATCGTCTGGACAGAAAAGAAAACCTTTACGGTCGAGCGCACAACAGCCTAAACCAGCGGCAGTTGCTACCTCGGGTAGAGGAAAACTCCAGAAAACGACGAGTAAAAACCAGGAGCCTCTTCCCGAAGTCGGTGATGGTATGAACCGGAATAACATCAGAAGGCAAAAGACCTCTCGTTTTTGTTGATAAAAACATCAAAATCAACTCGAAAACTTACCAGAATGTTATTTTAAGGGGCACACTATTACCATGGGCCCGGAATCACTTTGGAGAACGGAACTCTATCTTGCAACAAGGCTGGGCACCAGCACATGGGACGAAATCCACGATTTCCTTCTGCCGACATNTTAAAGGCAGCTCTTCAGAGGGGATGGCAGAAAATTGATGACCACTACTTGCGGCCCACAGTGGGAGCCTTTACGAAGAGATCGGAAGCTTGTATTCTGGCCAAAGGCGATCATTTCGAACAATACCTCGAATAAATGTTCCTTCATCTTAGTCATACCATTTAATGAAAATTCTTTGAGAATTGTGTCTTATCTTTTTACATGCGAATAAATACCGGACCGTAACTTGTAGCCACCCTGTACATACACGCTACGCGTTCACATACACTTATACATACCTATATACTCATGCTTACATGTGGATACACATATACAGCTACACTTACCGTGCACCCACAAATACACATGCACATACATTCACAATTGAATAAGCAAATAAACCAATACACCAGCTGGCAAAACCAATACACCAGCTGGCACACTCAGGGACTTCTATATGCATTCATTCGTATCAAGATTGTCTCATTATTATCGTACATAGCAGAAAATCTGATGACGTGGTATTCTCGGACATATAACAAGAAAGGGTCCCTTTTGTATGATTGACATGTTGACATGTTGAATCCATAATTTTTCTAACTGCAATGTAATACCACGAAAATTTTTGATCGCCTACTAAGGTGGATGGTCATTGTTATAAGAACATGCTGGAGTAGATGCTGTTACATGATCTTTCCTCGTCTCTTTTCGCACGCCACCCAAAATTCCCCAGCCAAGGTGGTGTAGCCCAATCTTTTGCCTTAACCTTTATTCTCACGCTTCCTTTCCTACAAATAAATCTTTCTCCCGATTTTTCGTTCCGTTCCTAAATCGATCGTGTAATTTTTTCTTTCGACGAGTTCACTGTTTGAACCTGCGCAATATATTTCACTAGAGCAACAGGGCTATCTATGGTTTCATTAACACAAAAAAGAATGGTATAATTGTTTTTTAGGAGAATCCTGAGCGCACCAAAGTGTAGATGATGGCTGAAAGCATTAATAAAATATAGAGAATCTTCGAGTGCTAATCTGAATTAGAGATGTTAGAATGTCTCGGATTGTAGTCAGTGGCAATGAAGCAAAAAATCAAGGAAAAACAAAGTGCCAAGCTCCTGAGACCCTATACGCTTCACAGCAAAGGCGCTTCAAACAGAGCTTGCGAATTTTATGATTTCAGCTCCACTTTTTGAAATGTGGCCTACGCGCTGTGGTAGGATCGAAATAGGGAATTCATGTGACAAGTGCAGCTTGCTATGAGGCTTCTCCACTCATAGCGACTGTGTGTCCCTCGCTTCATTTGCTCCTCTTCGCCGCCTACGCTCATTTCCCTGATGCTTGGACAGTTCTGGTATCGAGACGTGAATTTTGCTGTTTGCTTCGCACTTCACNCACTTCACGGTAATTTTGAGGCATCTAATTTGAGTGGAATCATGGAAGCCACCTTGCGGGATAGTGCAAGGGTGGCGCCAGGAAGCGTCAAATGTGTTACTTTTCAATAATATAGGGCTTCAAAAAATGGCAAAAAAGGAATTGTGGGAGATGGCAGTCTGGAGCACTCCTTCAAGGGTACTATTCGTTTCCTCTAAAGATAGCGCTATTATATTAGGGCCGGCGTTACACGGCCACTGTGAGTGTCTGCGTCGGCCAAACCGGTTTTGAACTCCTTATTTCGCCCTGTCTAGGCCGTTTTTCGGCCCAGCAACAGCCCATGAACTATTCCCCGAGCAACTAGTGAGCCACAGATTCATCCTAGCGAGCAATCCTAGAAACCATTTTTGTTGTGAATTTTGCCGTTAAACTACATAATACATTTTTCAGAGCATGGATTGTACTGCGTCACTCGAGCAGATTACCTCATCATCCCTTGATCTCCCTCTACCTCCGAGCATAGGCCAGGAACAGGCAAGCCAATATCCCAATTATTCAGATTTCTATCGAGATTCTTTGGAAGCCATCAGAGGCCTCTATGCAAGGACACTAATGTTTGCGTATACACATCCGGCTACCTATTCCTTGCTTATTTAGCACTATAACAACCAAACTGTATACGCGTTTTCAAGTCGTGCTTTTTTATGAAGCCAGCCACTCCGTTTTCGAAACATTGTGAAATTGTAAGAGGCATTTGGCCTTGAAGCCCCTAAATGCTCTTCTGTGTACACGTGTTTCAACTTTTCAACGTTCAAAACGGAAATGTCGAAGATAAACTTCGTTCGAGCCTATCGATCGCGATATTATAAATAAAATATTGTTTCGAGCATACAAGTGAGTAGAAAGGTCCTGGGAGAAATCTTTACGACTGAATTTTTGGTAGTTACTTTCCACATTATCCTACACTTTTATCTGCCAGTGAGATAAGTGCTATAAGTGCATGTTCAGGTACAACTGCCCCAGGCGTCTGCCGAGCTGCTAGCACAAATGCCAGCTAAGTCTGTAATACAGGACGACATTCGCAGTGGTAACGGCAGGTTTCAACTAGTGCGCAAGCGTGGTCGTAGCGAAGTCTGGAATCTCTTTGGACAGGTCAGCTGTTCTTCGTTACTGAAGCAAGGACTTAGTGCTTTGTTGTCTTGCTGATCCTGATGGCTTGTCGAACTCCGGTTTACTGAGTTCCACGTAATTTCGGGATATGTTTTACTGTTGCCGTCAAAACGAATTATCCTATTACAGAAAGCAAGGGTGGAAGTGTGGAATATATTGATCCGGAAATTATGTCAGCTCTTCGATTAAAAGATGCGTTCGAACGCTTAAATACACATTTTGTAATAAACGGCTGCTGCAGAAGAAGCTACTGCAGAAACGAGATTGGATCCAGGGTCTTGATGAGATTAGAAGTGAAAACTTAGGTGACTTCGTAGATTTCTTTCATATGGACGAAACGATCTTAAGGTCCCAAATCAGTCTTAAATTTTTGAGACGAGATGATTTTCGATGAGACGTTTCAGGCTAACTCACCTTACAGTGGAGTAGCTGAGTGATATAGCGCTAGAGGAAATAATGTTGCAAAGAGTACGACATTTATTTCCAAAATCCTGAGTGAAATCTCTGTTTGTAGCGAATATGCAGAGTCGGGTATAATGTATATAAACTTCTCTCCTCTGACAAGGGAAGGATGCTAGGTCGCAGTGGCCATTCAGTACGAGATGCACAATAGGGTTTGTTTTTCCGGGGAAGATAAGAAAAAAGTCACGGGAGCGGAAGTTGTTACTCTTATTTTTTATAAACTATTTTACTACTACTTTTTATAAAGCATAAAATTACTAAATTTCCACCCATGCAAATTTGGTTAATACAGCTCGTCCTCGAAATGCTGGGAGCGCAACCACGCATCGCTTATTATTGCTATTCTATTCAATCTCTAACAACCTTCCACATTTCACTGTGTTCTTCTTTCTGAACACTAGTTTTTGATGGTATGTTCGTAGTATGCGTGAACAATCGGCTCATGAACCAA
>UZAF01019225.1:7304-23340 GCA_900617895.1 Haemonchus placei
TTTTGAATTCTGGAAGCTTCAACGATCAGCACCTCTCGAACATTTTTGTTAGGGTTTTTTTTTTTACTTTTTCTGTTCTCACGACCATGAGCATTTGTTGCAGAGTACTTCCAAAGGGACTCATGAGAGACAGCAGTTTAGGATAGTTAGAAGTAAAAAATCCGCGTCTTCAGCTTGTCTTAGGAGAATTATACCTTATACTATTGTGAACATCAACCAGTGGAATAACTGCTCATCGATTACTAGTTCTCTTTTTTTCAGGTTTCATATGGTGCCAGCTCTCCAGCATTATCAAATAGGGACCGATTTCCAACACTTTTTCGAACGCATCCTTCAGCAAATATGCAAAATCCAACTCGGTATGTTACACATTACTGGTAATCATAACTAGTTTCCAACCTGTTTTATATCGCATCCATTATAAACCGTTAATGAAACGATTCAGAATGCGATTGTTCGAAAAGTTTCACTGGAAAAAGATTACGATACTTCAGTCGGTGGAAGAAGTTTTCACATCGACAGCCAAAGATCTCGAGGTACATGCAGCCAAAGATTTATTGAACTGGTTATTTATTTGTTTCTTGATACGCTTCATAGAAGGGCCCAAGGGGCCTATCCATGAAGATGTCAGTTTTCGTCGTACGCCCACATTCTATGCCGAGATCAATCTGAACAACCTAAAAATAGACGCTCACCACACCCAATTGGGGATTCAATGAATGACATGCAGGGAATCGGATTGAGACAAGCTTTTTGACAAGTGTAACCCAGTAATCTAAAAATTTTCAAGTATGGGAACTGCTCATTCCTCAAGATAGTTGTAAACATAAACAAATAGCACTTTGGTTGGCCAGCTTGTCAGTCGGATGGTTAACAAGTTTGCCTGACAATGAGTCAAGTAAGACCAGTTTTTCAATGGTGCTTTGCATATTGACTTCCGCAACATGTCGTATCACTAGAATGTGAGGAGGCTGAAAATACTTAGCATACTTATCGGCTCATAGAAGTTTTGAGGGAGTAATAAACTCGGAAAGTTTACCTCCAAAGTTTAATTGGTACTTGAGCTGGATACGTGACCCTCGTTACAAATTTATTTCTATTAAACTGTATTCGAAGTGGTTCACTCAGAATCTAAAATGACGTCATAATATGTAGGTCCACTTTTCGGCTGTGCTCGAGTTGCGGCGACTCACGAGTTTGCCGCTTGCCGCGCGCGACACATAACGCGAAAGGAGGGAGGTCATGGGCCTTCCTGACCCTGTAGACACCTATCAACTTATTCCTTATCCCAGGCTCGGTTAGAAATTGAAATTAAGAAGGTTTCATCTATATTTTCCTTCAAAATGCAAGAGTACCTGAAAAGCTCTATATCGATCATCAAAGCTATGCAAGCCACTAGGTCTATAATCAAGAAGATTACCCATTGCGCCCAGGGATAATTCGCCCACTCTTACGCAGGATGACTAGCTATTATGGATGTTCGGAGATCATTACGTTGGCATTTCCTATTAGGCAATGCTATTACCAATTTGTTTACTTTGATTACGACTTATTCCTTACGTAGAATAAAATAATTCTACTGTAGGAACATGTCACGATCTACCAAACCCTTACTAGTTAAAGATCTTAATGAGTTAAGTAAATGTCTGCTAAGTAATTTTTCGTTCTTAAGGAACTAGGACGTCGTAAGGGTATTCGTGTCGAACGGCAAAGTTTTTATGGTGACCCAACAGATGCCATGAAGACGCTTCGACGCCAAGACGCCCGAGTTATCGTAGGGCTGTTCTATGTGACGGAAGCAAGGAAAGTTCTGTGTCAGGTGAGCAAGGCTATATGTAGTGGTTATTTCGTCGTAACTCAATCGAGCGCGGAAATTCTTAGCCCTGACGAGGGATGCGTCCGTCAGTGGCGTCAGTGGAGTTGAGTGAAGTTACGAATAGCTATTCATCACGAAACGCCGTATACGACAAGATTGCCGCACGATAATGCCCGAATTTATCAGTAAGACTTGAATTCCCTGGGGTTTTTTGTTGAAGCACGTCATTTTCACTCGAATTGCCCAACTACATCCTCTCTTGGTCCCCGGTTTTGTCATTTATTCAACTCAGAGAGGGCTGCTGAAGCCTCACAATGCTTTACATACGAATCGATCGAAGAAAGAGTGGTCCGCAAGATTTTCTGGGAGGAGTAGTAGTTCGCCATTTAGACGAATTCTGAAAATACGGAAGGAATAGGAGTGATTTGCCAGTTAAAGTGGTTTCGCACTTGTTTACTTGGAGATTGCTTGTCTACTGTTGTTGTTTACGTATTGCTTTTTCTCGGAGAGTCATGGGATCTNAAAAGGGCACAGATGAAAAGAACAAAAAGAGCATCGAATGAGATTGCGTTAGAAGCTGATCGAGTTCTTACTGGAAAAGGCGGAGCTCCGTCTTTACTTGTCATTACTTTACCTTTACTCAAGAAAACGACGTCTAATGGACAACTTATTCGATAATAAGAGGGGCCTCGAAAGAAACATAATCAGAAGTTATACTGCTCCAAGCTTGGGACCGATATCTGGTCTATAAACTTTCTGGGGATTACAAAACTATTCAATATTACTCTTAGTTGCGTTATATTACTTGTTTAGGCCTACCATCATAAATTATATGGGCGAAAGTACACATGGTTTTTCATCGGATGGTATGCCGACACCTGGTACATCCCACCACCTGAAGAACATCTAAATTGCACAGCTGAACAGGTGAGATAACTGCCAGTCGTTAGCTTTTTTCAAGCTGAAGGTGAATTTGATGTATAGACAAGTATACTTTATTACAACTCGCTATAAAATTTTACAATCTTCCAAGTTGCAGATGGTTGAGGCGGCTCAATATCATTTCACGACGGAAAGTGTGATGTTATCCAGAGATGAGAATGCTACAATATCTGGCATGACAGGGAGGGAGTTCCAGGCTCGTCTGACGGCTATGCTCTCACCGGATTCCGATCCAGCGAATACTGGTGGTTTTCCGGAGGCTCCACTTGCCTATGATGCTGTTTGGTGAGTGCATTTGATTAATTTTTGCCTCATGAACTTGGATGTTAGCACAACACAGTCGATGGAAACACTTAATCGACATGGCTCCTGCAAAAAGTAGGCCACTAGGTTCATTTTTTTTTNTTTTTTTTTTTGATCATGCCACTCCTTGTCAGCTGAGGCCCTACTGGGACTGAAGAGTGGATGCAAATGAAAGTTATTGAGTCGAGAAAGGACAATATCGGCTGAGTCGCTCGATTGGGGGTTGCTTCCTCGTAAGAACGACAAATTTACTTAGGTTGATATGCACTGAGACCTCTGGAAACGGAACGAGAGGTGTACATTTGAATATCTAATAATAGCTGGCTATATGTAGAAGAAAGAAGTCGTATACTCGAATAGACTTCAAAAACCATTTTATTCTTGTAGTAGGGTAGCATAACGAAGCATCGTGGCAGATTAGTTTCTGGAGAAGAGAGTAGTTCTGATTTGCTCACCTGGGCCCACATACTTGTTTGTTGGTCAGCCGTCCGCTTAGCTAAGGCGTGATTGGTGGACGGCCTATGCAAACTAATCACAGCTTTCAGCTTATCATTATTGCCTGCAGTTCACTATAAGTAGAAGATCGATGCATTAATCACTGCAAGCATACTTTCTTGGTGTTAAGCAAGTATTCCAAACTAAGGAGGTCTGGGAAGGTGGGCAGTAGGAACGGTTTTGTGTAATCGGTTTGCCGCACGCGGCTGTTCCGGACTATTTGCCTCATCAATTCCAGTGTTCTTCATACAGCTTAATCGCTATGCGATTATTACTTATGACATGATTCTACTATTAGTTCATTTGTTCCTGTATTTCTTACTTGCTGCTGCATCCTGCTACATTCCTTCGTGCGCGACGTCTCTCTCGCCGCGACGCGGCGATTTCGTTCCTACTGCACCACACCCAGGGGGTCTGACTTCCTGAGAGTATATCTACAGAGCCACTGCTACGTCTTTGGATTCGTTTCAAAGGCTTCTAGCCCTGACTGGAGAAAAGATTTTGTTGATTCTAATTCGGTTCTCACAGCCGCATGCGATTCACATTAACAGCGAAGTGAATTCCCGGTTTTAGTTCAACTCACTCACATCAAATCAACACAATCTTAGGGTTTCTCTTGAACCTGGCACTGAAGAGATGTCCTCGGCAAAGGCGGTCGATCCAAGGCTTGAACAGTGTACTTCGCATGAATTTCACTCGTAGCTGTCCAGTTTCTGCATATGATAATAGACCATGAAGTAGCCGAGGCACGAGAAGTGGACGAAAAAGAAGCCTAATTAGTTTAAAACTAATAAGTAGGGTTCTTCTAGAAATGGCCAAGGAGATAGGGGGCCGATTCAGGAGAACTAGGCATATCTGTCATCATATAAGTTGTTTTCAAAATGAGGAAGAATCAGTGCATTGTGCCAATTCTTATTTTCAAACATAAAAATTCGGAGAAGGGTAAAGCGCAGGCCCTGTGTTGTCGACTAAATTCCTTAAGGTAACAGTATTTACTGGTAATCCAAACCTTTTCTCTTTTTACAAAAGTTGGAATACTGAGGAAAAGCGTGTTTTCTCGGTCCACGGGGAGTAACTCACTTATTTATCGGCCCAGCTGATTGCCGCAGGAAGCCGGGGACGCTGTGCGCCAGAGGTGTCTACACCAGGTTGGGGCTAATACAAGTTCGGTTTACTGGATTTTTTTTCTGTAATGAACTTACACACTTGAATAAAGGTGACCGTGCGTTATCGAGTTTGTGACTAAAGATTAAGTCGGAGAGTAGGGGATGAATGTGATTAGGCAGTATGTCAAGAAGAAGTGGATGGTGAAGGTTACTTTTTTACTTTCTAATTTGGGAAAAACTCACTGTACACTGAAAAAATATTTTCTAAACATTTTCATTCAAAAATTACGAGCGTTAGGCCAGCTCTCAACAAATAATAAGTAGGGAAATACCATTCATCTGCAACTTCCTAGAAGATTACTGAAAATTATCAAGTAGTTCCGTTTTACAACTATACTATACCTGCATGCCCATCTACATGCCAATGGCCTTACTGGTTTTCAATACAAGATTTTAGTCAATTTTGTCACCTGGAATCTTTAGTGAGCTACAAGATCATGGCTTATCCTGGAGTTTTTTGTCAACAGGCGACTTTCATGGCCCATTTACTGTTAGTTGTTTTGCACTCTTTCAGGGCGCTGGCACTAGCATTCAACTGCACACGAAATCGTCTACCAGAAGGTGTACGGTTGGAACAGTTTAGTTATGATAACCAGTTAATTGCCGATATTCTCTTTGAATGCGTCAAGAATACCCTATTCAAAGGAGTTTCGGTGAGGACACCAAATTTACAATTGAATTTTCATTTTTTACTATTTTTAGGTCTTTATCTGTTCTTTATCGATTCGCTGCTTTCCTGTTTAGTTCTATAGATTACTTTTTAGTCGAAAAACAAGTAATGTCGTTACTGGGTAAATGTTTCTTTTTCAGGGTCGTGTGATGTTTTCGGATTCTGGTGATCGAATAGCTCGTACTCAAATCGAACAAATGCAGAGTCAGTGTCTCTATGGTGACTTCGGACTATTGTAACCCATATAAATTTACTGTTTTGTTTATGTTTAGATGGTAAATATGTTGTTATGGGCTTTTATGATACGACAACACAAGAACTGGAGTGGTATAACAAAGAACAATGGTATTCAAGTAAGGGACCACCGCCAGATTCGACAATCATCCGTGAATCGATTCTCACAGTAGCCAGTGCTGTTAGTATTTCAGAATTATTTGACAAGCATTTCAGAACCTTCTAGATTAATCACGCCCATCTCGACGGACTCCGCCCACAACTGGCAACTTGTGATTTCCAATTGTTTCAGTTCCAATGAATGGCATCTATTACTATGACCAATAACCTTACCAAGGTGTCCTCCATCCACCCGCAAACCTCCCTCCCCTATCTCCAAGCCTAGTAATAGGTCGATTACGAACATGAATGGGAAGAAGTAGTCGTGTACAATTAGTAATTTCAAGTTAATATGTTCCATTTAATTATGCATTTAATGTGGCTTTGTTTTCAGCTTTACTACACTGTTGCCGTTTTTGCGTTTATCGGATTGGCATTGGCATTAGGGGCCTTTATTTTCAACAATAAATATTCATTTCGTGGGTAAGTGATGTACACGTCCATAGGGTAATTTATTCCTTTCATAGACTCTGATAAAAGGTGAAATACAATGTAATTCCGTCAACATAAGTTTGCAACACTTTGAAAAAGAACGCAGTCCTCAAGTGTTTAACATAGAGGTTTGACACGAACATTTCAAGCAAGGATTTGCTTAATTTAATTTTGTCTACAGTCGAGCAATCCCTTTTCGCAGACGCGTCATGCATATGACTTCTATCGGAAAACGTTAGTGACTTTGGAATGCGAAATCGTCCTATACAATGGTTTGTGGGCCTGAAATCGGCCAACTCTGAAAAGCTGACGAGTTAAGTAGGCTAAGGAAGGGTCCGAGATCTGATTTCGGGACGGCAATAGTAGCAAGACTTTTTCAGCCTCACCTTCCCCCTAATATAGTTTCGGAATGTAACAACTACAATGATTGAAGGATAATGGATAAAGTCCTTTGGCACCAAACAATCCCGTCTGAAGAATGCTCCGTTGCATTCGACTTCCATTCAGAATCGTGGTGGCGCATTGAATACGTGGGTGGCCTCTACAACGACTTGCGGTGGCCAGCCGACGTACTAGTTAGTATTTTTATACTCCTGGACGAGTCTGGTACAAACTAACCGACTCAGGAGGAGTGGGGCTTGGTTGGCCTGGGCGGATATCGATCTGGAATTCGAACCCGTGAATGAGTGTGAGGTAGTGCGTTACTCGCCACTACACCACTTCCGCCTTAACTACAATAGTTCTGATCAGCGATAATATTTGAATACCTAATTTATGCTGTGCTAAACCCTTGATTTTCAGGATTATTGTACAGTCTCAACCTCAATGTAATAACATAATGATCAGCGGTTGTTCGTTATGCATCGCTTCATTATTTCTTATGGGCTTACCCTCTGAGGGAATATCATTGCCTCAATCGGCATTCTCCATACTCTGCCATGTAAGTTTTTTGCTTTGATTACTTCTTATCCCTAAGGCGGTCAAGCTTACAAAAGCTGTCTGTAGATAGTAGGATCTCAATGGAGCTGTTCAAAAAATATACAGTATTATTGCTGTTTCCGTGAAGTCGTTAGACTCCCGGAACGGTCCCGGAAACATTTCCCTGGTTCACAGTAAGAGTGGTGCTCCCGCCTACCTTCTTCCAATCCAGCGCGCACCTCAGTCTGCCCCGCCCACATCAAGAAGCGCATGATCTAAGCCTTGAATATTACGTTATAACTTATGCCTTTTCTTCCCTGAAAACTGCTGTTCAGTCTCGAATATCCATCTTGATGATTGGCTTCACTTTTGCATACGGGTCGATGTTTGCTAAAGTATGGATAGTGCATCGAATGAGTGCCAGTGAAAATCAACAGCTCGCTAGCCGTCAAAAGGACGAGGTATATTGGCAGTAAAGTCGTTGGTGAAACGAATTAATGACTGACGTTATTTTTCTCGTTGCTGTTCTGGTTTTAACTTGATTGAGCTTTCCTCATCACATGTTGCCTTTATTTGCTTCGATTATTCACCTGGCAGCCTAATTTGGTCTTTCTTTGCTGGCCAGTAAGCCATACAGTGTCTTTTGTATTGCAGTAACTCTACTAATTTCCAGTACAAACCATTACTGAACACTCATGAGGATCAGGTAAGAGTATTATTCGCTGCAAGCATCAAAATTCGTAGAAAAAAGGAAACAAAGACGAGTTTCAATGCATTTCGTAGCAGTTGCATTTCGCTTTCTCATTGTCAGTTTACGTTGGAGTCGAACAACTTGAAAATACGTCGCCTTGAATTCGACTATATTCAGTAGACGATGGGATGTCCATACGCTCAAACTTGCAGTATTCATGGTAACTACGGTGTTTCCCGATCTGTCCTTTTGAGCCCATGTACCACGGGGATATAGATGTATGCTACTTTTTTACAAAAAATGTGGCGACCCTGAGCTGAAAATGCTTTGGACCTCTATGTTGTCCCTTAAACTCTACCTGTTATTCAGAAAGTTTTGGGTGTGTATTATCAGACCAGTTCGTCGCGCGACTTTTTCAGTCATCGCGCCAAGAGGCCTCTTTGTCGCACGAGCTAGGTGAGAGGAAAATCCGCGCGATAGCTGATTTCGCGCATCATGCCGCAAACCTCAAGTGGGTAGACGAACGGATCAGAACATGCGCACAGTTTTTTTTTTGAATATTGTTATAGAAATGTTGAAGGTTCGAGGGCCTCACAAAAATAAGCTAACCAGAAAATAATCTTACATCTTCTCTCCAGTATTTGGGAAAGCTCTCTGGTGAGCTGTGAGGTTCCCTTTTCCTCAGATTCCGGTCCTCGAGTATATGGATATTCGGCGATCTACTGAACCTAGTTGGAGGGCTCTCTTGAAAAGATCCTAAAGAGTTGTTCCATTTCGATGTATACCAGTTGGCCTACTTTGTGACATAACGATCTCATAAATATCGTCATTCCCTTCGTGATACTTACCTCTTTTCATTCCATTTTCTTTTTTGTAGCCAATTTAGTGCTTATGATATGATCGCTCAAGACGCTTGATGCGCACGAATCGTGGCCAGTCATCCGCTTATTGTGTTTCCCTCATCCACACATGCACACATATGCACTTACCTAGGATCACTGGATCAATAATCTTTCCTGATCGATATCTATATTACTCATACCTCATGCTTACCCTTGTAATTTGATATTAACCATCATAGAAAGTATTAGGTTGTAAAGAAAGTTCTTGCCCATTTCGCACACAAAAAACAAGTAAATATAATTATGAAAAACGAAAACAAGAAAATATTAAGATCTCGGGCTGAATGGAATTTCCGATAAGAAAAACTTTACAATAACTTCCACGTTGAATGTAACGAAAGACCACAGTGAAGATTTTAACCTAGATAAAATCTTTACTGAACTCTTGTTTTTGACTAGGAAAAGTAACCTTTTCGTGCCGAGAGAATTTCGAAGGGCCTGACTTCTGAGAGCTGCTCCTTCACCGTTTCGCTTTTGGGGGATCTTTTTAAACCTGTCTACACAGATGCTCACGAAATGTCAGTTATTAGTGTAAGCAAAGGCGAATATGATCGGTGAGGCGAACTTTCGAAACAAGCTTTGTACATGGTTATTACTTTTCAAACATCTTAAAGGGCTAGACTAGTTAAAATAGGGAATTTGAGAATTTTTTACGCACTGTTACAGTTTTTGATGAATTTGAGCGGTTTTCGGCATTGCTTTTTCTATAGTATTCTGTGACGTGGATAAAATACGAGGTCCCGAGCAAAAAAAAAACTAAAAAAATTAGGGGTACCAACCAGCAGTTTTATTTCTGCCAGTGTTCCAAGGGAGGCGCGAAGCGCTGTCGAATCGATAAAGTTGCTCTTTTACCAATTTAGAAAACTCCAGTAACAGTACAAACAAATGAAAAAATTAATTCAAAGGTGGAATCCATGTTTTAAATACGTGTTTGGAAAACGCCCTCCAAAATTGTATAGAAAATTGGAACAGCATAAATTATTTTCAATGTACTAATCAAATTTGCCCATGGTATACAGTAGTGAACAAAACTGCAAGAACTTTCTTTACAGATAATTTGTGATGATTGTTACGCTCGAGTTAGTTATGTGTTGTACAAATGTAAGCCTAGTCGGGGTTGTTGTAGGAGGATGGATCGCCATGGGAAAGTATACGAATGCTGATCGCATCCGTTGTCGGACGTCAGGCGTATGTGGCAGCAGCACTACGCAAAGTGTCCAGTAATGCATATGGTACACTTGCCGTCTCGAGACGGACCAACACTCTCAATCAGGTCACCCAAATCACTCGCCAATGTTCACAAAAAACGTATCATCGTCAATGCATAGCATACTAGTTCGCTACTGTCAAATTAAATTTAGTAGGACCCTAATTCGTACCGTAATTTGATCCATAACTGCTTCATGCTTCTATTGGTTTAACGTCCACACCTCAGTTCAGCCGTAGCATGTTTTGACTTGATGTTTTTGTTTACTGCTGTTCTCATTTCGCCGGAGAAGGCGATGAGAGAGCCTCCCAGGAATGACAACTTATGGGCAAAGCGCCAAACCTCAGACGGGGCTCGAACCCGTGCTTGTGCCATTCGGGCTCTTTCGCCCTTTCACCACCGAGATCCTTTTATCCTAGTTATCTCCAATGGCCTTTCAACCCAGACGATCACCACTCACGTGTAGAAGGTGAGGAGCTGGTCAGACAACATTGACATTGAACCATGAAGCTGTAAGCTTTTCCGATATTACTTGTTTCAAATTGATAATTTTTGTGTAAAGCAAGGAGATGTTGTGGCAAGTGGCACACTATCACACACGCATGGTCACGGGTGCTAATCCTGGACCGATATCCGCCTAGGACAACCGAGCCTTCCATCACCCCGGGGTCAGCTAATTGGTACCAGACACGTCTGGGAGGATAAAAGCACTGACTTGTTCGTCGGCTGGCCACAACGAGTCACTGTATAGGCCACATACGCATTCAATACGCCACACCGACTCTGAAAGGAAGTCGAATGCGGGGCGCATCCCTCAGACGGGATTGACCGACGCCCCAAGACCTTGTCCTTCATTTATCGTTTATCTACTGGTAATGGTGTCAATATCGTACTGGGAGCCCGGTAACCAGAAGTATGGGTTCGAGTCCCGTCTAAGGGTGAACAGTTCGCCCATCCTTGTCAGCTGTAGCAGTATGAAGCAGTAGTCGGTTTAGCAGAAGCTTTTTGTTAAGGTTTCTTTTGCCATTTATTCGATGATAGTGCTACCGTATAATTACCGTAATGCTATGTGTTGGCGATGATTACGGTGTTCAAGGCGTACTGTTGTGTTTCTGGAGTGCCTCTGAATACGTCATCTGTCATCGTCACACGTCAACTATACAGCCGTACAGAAGGCACTACTACGTCAATGAATGTGTTCAAACTATTATGTTGTAAACTTTCCCTTTGAATCCTTACTTTCCTCTCGTTCATAGCATGTTTTCCTACTGTTTATTACTTTTTCCCGAAACTGTTTTTCCACTTTCTGCATGAGCAACACCACCATACACGTTCAACTTACAAGATGACAGAGCATGCTAGTAGTAGCACGGGATTTACAGCATTGCACGGAGTTTTCCCACTATAGTGGAGAGTTATTGTAAGTTACTGTGGGGTTCAATGATGTTTTTCAGCCCATTCCTTCCGGAAGGTTCTATACGGTGATCGCTGCATTTTTCGTCATAGACATAGTTATTATTGTGTGTTGGATCGTATTTGATCCATTACAACGAATTGAACAACGATTTCCGTTACTGGTAAGTATCTACTGCAAGGGGAAGTATGTTTACCAGAGCTGTACAAGGAGTGTGGGTCGTATACATTCATTTGAGTGCTACCATCCCGAAACGTGCAGATACCTGGTAGAGCTTGTGCCCGTTGTTTCTTAACTACGGCACCCATTTCCCAAAATATGTTCCACCCAGATCAGACAGTCCTTTAATCTGTCCGGGGTAGGCAGACCTGTGTTGGGTTTGTCCAGGGAGGCGTGACCGTTTACACTCATTGCTGCCTTCTTCCAAATAACACAAGACAACCGATCATTTAAAGGTTATCATGACTTCAAATGGAAGCAAAGTATGCGGCGCGTTCTACGGGGTTGGTGGAACGGGGCTCATTTCTTAACCTAGGAAGTGTGAACGGCCCACACTTGGTGAAAATGATGGCGAATCCCCCTTACTCCGTATTTCGGTTTCCGATCTTCGATAAATGTTGCAGAGTTTTCGGATGGCATTGCTCGCGTTCATGGGGTTACTGTCTCATTTCATCATGGCTGGAATTCCGCCACGGCTGCTTTCATAGTCCGATGGCCGGCGCGCCGGCGCACTGGCGTAAAACCAATTAGTTCGTATGTAAGAAATCTAAATTTGTTGCATTTTATTTCACGGTTTTGACCTGTTCTGACCATGAAATAGAATGCAACAGTCTAGATTTCCTACATGCGAACTGAATCGTTTTACGTCAGCGCATTGTCGCGCCGGCCGGCCGGTGGACTGTGAAAGCAGCCCTTCGAATCCCCTAGACCGTACTGATGAAACCCTAATGGCTGAGATTTTGATTCCCAACAGAGATGATTTACAGATAGCAAAGTTTTTCAGGAACCTCCTGCAGGTAGCGATGATGACGTTATGTTACTGCCNATTCTGGAGTTGTGCCAAAGTTCACAGCAAGAAGTGTGGATAGGTTAGTGTAAAAATATTTTCTTATTGATGGAACGTCTTCTTTTTATGAGATTCATTATGATAACATGAATAGCTCGTTATAATCGGTGATACCAATTAATGAAAGGTTTCACTTCTTTCACTGAAAGTGGAAGCCCTATATTTTTCAAGCAGCAGCAGCAGCGGAAACCCGTGAAAGATTGAGGTCTCAGTTTGAGTGCGCTTAAGTGGAATTTTTAAAAATGAAGTTTAATTCGAATACGCATTGACTGTGTACAAGTTTTATTGGGCTCAGCCGATAACCTTTTGTTTTCATCCTTCCAAACCCTTCAATTACTCTTGGGTGTCCTGAGCGGAAATATTGTTTCTTTGGCTTGTTTGATTCCACTCAATCGTGGTGATATCGGCCCATTCGTTAAGTAGTTGCGACACCTGGCACAGTAGAGCTTGGCACTACTCGAATATCAGATCAAAGATGACTTTGAAGTTACTTAATAAGGACGGATTATAGTCTACAGAGACCCTAAAAATGTCAATAGGTCCTTCAGTGGCAGGTAAAAAAACGTAGTCCGATGGATTAGAAGCCGAATCACCCAGAAAGTTTCATGTGGAAAGGGAGTCTTACTCAACATTTTGCCTATTTATGTAGGGTTGTAAAGGGCAGAAGCAGTCATCGTCCTGCTTTTCACATGCGGCTGATCAACTCATCAGTATAAAGCTCGACTTGGATTAAATGGTTGTTGCTGTTGTTGCTTGCTGGGGCTTCTTCGTCTTGAAATTAGCATTGACGCAGGGAAACAGTGTTAAAACGAGCTCGAATAGTTGTTCATATTTTGGGAAAGCTTTCGCCAATGATCGGCTAGGAAGTCAAAACTGGAGACCTGTTACCCATGAAACTTCAAGGAGTAGCGTGAATAGTTATGCAGTTTCAAGTAAGCAGTAATAAATTCGTTCAAACTTGAAACAGCTTTCGTTCAAATCTACTAAAGCCCTCCAGCTTTTGAAGGTGACTCGTACTGATATTTAGAATCTATACGGGACCTACTCCAAGTGAACAATGTACTGTTTTTCAGGTCTAGTGCTCGGGTATAAGTGTTTATTGCTAGTGTTTGGTTTGTTTCTCGCCTATGAGTCTCGAAACCTCAAACTTCGTTATGTGAACGATTCACGCCTTGTTGGTCTAGCCATTTACAATGTGGCTATACTTTCCTTAGTGACAGGACCTGTCACAACGCTCTTAATCCGAAGTCAAGCCAACTCTAACTTTGCGTTTGTAGCCGTAACTGGTAAGCGATATTTCCTTCAAGACAACAGATCTTATGATTTCAAACAAAGAAGAAATCCTTGTTTTCATTTATTTCTTTCTCGGTTATCGAGAACTTTCTATATTTCTCTTTAATAGTATTTGTTTTTACTTTACAAGTTCTCGAGCTATTGTAGTAAGTAGTATGATGTATATCGAACATTTAGTTCTTCTATGCACTTATATCTCGTTGGGTCTGGTGTTCGTTCCAAAGATGCGATTTATTTGTCGAGTACCACCTTCTGCTGATGAGGTAAGTGGACTGAATTGTTGAACTCGAACATTCGAGAGCGAAATGCCTGAGAATCGAGTAAAAAGTAAGTTGGTCCCTCCGTGTCCTGCTCATCGAACCATTGCGAGTTTCTTCGCAATCAGAGGGTAAAACTCTGGAAATATTTTCTTTCAAACCTATTAAAACTTGTGCAGATTCGCGCTGAATTCCGCGTGCATTTCCTGAAGGATCAGTGAGTTTCAGGTTCATCCCAATGGTAATAGTGTTGGACGAGGTCTATCGAAGTCCGATCAGAAACGGTACGAACATCTTCGACACGAGAACGAAGTGCTCCAGAAACAGATAGAAGAGGTTAGTCTTCTTCTGGACAGGTTAAGCTCATGACGTTGTGATAGCGAAACCCTTATAACACTGAACCGTGTTACCAAAGTAAAGACGACAAGTATGTAGCCTTAAAGCAACACATTTTCTGTGTTGTACGGGAATTGCTCTTACAATGATGAGTGGTTTTTTTATTTGTGGGAACACTTTGCAACTGATTGCTGATTGATGCCGTAGAACGAGCAATCACCACATCAACAAGGGAACAGTGCTGTGACTGCGGAACTGAACGATGAGCACTCCCGACTAGGAAGGACTGTGCTGAAGTTCTTCGAGGGGCGCTGGTTAAGAGCATTCCCATTTAGGGACAAAAATTGGAAGTCGAGGCCACGTTGTACAAGAAAATCCCTCACAGGATTTGCTCCGTCCGGGATCGAGCGATTTTACACATTCCCTGTAGGAAAGAGTCATAGTCTGAAGGGGATGGATCCTGTCGACCTAATGTACAAGTTAAAGAGTAGATGCTTGATACATCAGGTACTTGTTCATATACCTTCTACGACCCTTTATTTTTAAGCTTGATCGGTTTCCTGTTCAAGTTTTATTTTCTGGAATTTGGATAAGTAGAAGGATTGAGGTTGAAGAGCCATTTTGAGATGCCATTATTGGCCCTTATTTTGGCCTCCATTTCTCCCAGCACGTTGCTCACTCAACTCTGAAGAACTATCAAACATACTGTAAAAACGATGTCCACATAATAATCTCTCTGATGTTGATCAGTCGTATTGCGAGATTCGCCAAATTTCCAAGTTGAAGTCGGAATTCCAGCAGTATTTGTATGAGCAGGGAATGATTCAAGATGGCTGATTAATGGTTGTGATAGTTCTTTTGTCACTCGAGATAAATTCTCCAGACCATTTTCATTACTGAAAGGAGTGGATGGTTTGGGTGGCTTCAACCGGATCCGATCTAAGGTATAACAGCGAATCATGGCGGTTGGGCGAGTAACGACTGCGCCGCCAGTCATTGTCCCTTGCTCAACAAATTTTAACGATTTTCTCACTCTCTAAAACTCTTTACGACTTTATTTCGTAGCGTTTCATTGCGAAGATTTAACTAAGCATTTTTCCCGGCTCCAGCACACCTAACTTTCATATACAGTCTGATGGAAGGGGCGCTTTTCATTTGAAATCGCATTAGACCACACCCTAGCCAAGAATTTCACCCTGATCGAACGCCAACTTTCACACGAACTACAGCAAGGTCACCGATCGTAAACAATGGTCACATACTTGAACAGGTGATAAACGAATCCCTTCATTTGATACGACTTTTTCGCGACCGAAATGCTGTGAAAGGATATGGGAACTGAATGTACACGATCTACATATGCCATAGAGTCTGCTTCAGACTATCCAAGTCTTTGATTCCTACGGCTTAGGAATAGTAGTATCTGTCCTCTTCGTCGAATTACTGGAAGCCTAACTGACTGACTGATCCCTTCTACTAAGAATAGGTAGTATAAGAATCTGGAAATATCACCAATCACTCACCGGATTTATCTTCATCGAGAAGGTACTGCCACACTTGTCGCGCCAGTGTCATTAGTGGATCAACCCTGATCGGGATTCAATCAATCAATCTAAATTGCTCCACTGGAAGTCCGACGAGAAGGTTTTTCCCTATCAACTACTCCGAAAACCAATACGTTCCTACTAGTGAGGCACGGCTTCAAGTGAAGTAAGTCCCTCAAATGACTTTTCTC
>UZAF01019226.1:0-18954 GCA_900617895.1 Haemonchus placei
ATCCGGCAAATTTAAAGGAACCGAGTTCAAGTAGTCCGTAGGCCGTGGTCTCAGCTGTCTCAGCGCTCATATTCAAAATGCATCAGAGATTTCTTACGTTTTCATGAGTTTTTAAAGTTGTTTGATGATTTCCAACTCCTCAGGTTGTTTTACTAACAGTTTGTGAGGTAGTTGACAGGAACAAGGGCAAAGAAATGCGTATGCAGGAAGCTTTCAAGAGCCTTACATTGTTGCTATCTCTATGACCACAGTCAGATTCACTCTTGGGGATCTCCTTAGCTGTATTTTGTTCAGTTTGTCCATGGGATTCCTTTGAAGAAGATTTCGTCGAATACTTATTCCCGAATAACAGGTTTTACTATGTCATAGATCTCATAACGGAACACAAAACCTATCAGGTTCATTTTTCTCGCGATACCATTTGTTTTTTTCATACCACTCAGTGGAAATCGATATCTCGATTCTGACAGCATTCCTGACGTCTCTGGTTATTTGAATTATAGATTCAAGATTTTTCTGTTCGTATTTTGTTTGGAGGTTCTACCTTTTCTTTGTCTTGGATATTATTTTTTGAAACACAGATGATCTGATCATGATAATAGATGATTTTTAATGTTCCAAGTTTCAGACCATCTCAGTTGGGTTCACAAGAAGTCATGTCTTCAGATTTATATGGAGAAAGTATATTATATAATGAAGTTCTCAAAAGGAATCCGAAGTCCGTCAAGGAGATCTTCAGTGCAACAAAAATAGCTGAGATCAAGAATTTTGTAAGTGTTTAGGAATTTTCTGTTCGCTTTCGTGTTGTTCATGAAAACGAATTGAGGTATAATTGCCGTTTCCAAAGTTTCCGAATTTTGTCTCCGAACTCTACTCCTGCAGGTGCCCACCTTTTATTAACAGACTCAATGACCCATTGCTCATGGGTTTGAGTAGCTTCTAATTCATGAAATAACCAAGCACAAAGGTTTTCAATTTTTAAAGGTGTAAAGCATACATTTTTGTTTTATATATGCTTTAGGAGAGCAAAGCTAACTGATAGGATGGAGATTCACTGTTTATTGATTTGTTTGTACACTTTCTTTTTTTTCAAGTAGAACAAACCGTCATGTTTCGAATTACTCTTTCAGAAACTTGATTAACATTTGTACTTGATTAGACCCAAAAAAGCTAGGTCCTGTTAACATAGTTTCTTCATTGTAATTTGCTATCAATGAGGTTGTGAGTTGTATTAGCGAAAATTAGTCTGGGAATATTGGGATATAAGCTCAAAGTTCAGGTAAAGTCCATCGCTCATTCTAGCCACATGGAGTCGTTAGTTTCGCATTAGTTTTCAGTTGTTGAAAGGTCGCATTCGCACCTTACTGGTCCTAACAAATGTCGGACTTTTGAATTTTATCTAGTGATGGTTGCTCAATTCGCTCTAACTACTATAAGGGATAGAACTTACCCATGAATTATTTCTACTCTGTCCTACTCTATAATCTCTGAGTTCCCCAATTTTGTTATGGGTTTACTGTTTGCTTGATCGTATCTGGCTTCTTCGAAATATCTCCGAAATTATTCGATTCGAAGGCTGCTCATGAAGCTTCGAAGTGAAACTGTTGGCATGCATGCGGTGACTCACTCAGAGCCCAGAAGGCTTGGGGACTCCCGTCAATAAGGCTAGAAGAATTTTGCGAATAACTTACTCATCATTACAGTAGTCCATCCTACAGGCCGTTTTCGGTCTGGTATGATAAGTATGATTCGCAATTTGTCAGAACTCTTTAGATTTGAATCTTCAACTTAACAATGTGCCGAAATATTTTGACACGGTACTCGGCTTAGGCACACTTGCGCACAATGAACCCTTTCCATTAATCTCATAGTTTGGTTAAGGCAGTTTTTTCCTAGTGCTGCATCTCTTAAGTCTTCAAAATGCAGCAACGCTGATTGGAACCATCTGACTATCCTGGCAGCTCAAATCACTACTTATGTCCCTAATTAGATTTGCTATATAAAGGTATAGCCATTTTTTCAGATTTCAAACACTGGTGATATACCGCCAATAAAAGTGTGCGCTGAAACCTACTTGACGACAAGGAAACGTGCTGCTCCATCAATTACTTCGCCGCCTGCAGCTAAAAAGAGAGCAGTTGACAATGACGACTCTTCTGAGGATTCTTCAGACGATGAGGACATGGGAAAGCCTAAGGTGTGTTCCTTTCAAATGTATTTAAAGTGTGTATGAAAGTGACATTGGAGAAGGCTTTTTTATATTTCACTTATGAGGAGCCTACTGCTCTACACAGGATATCGAAGACTAAACAATGCCAAATTTTGATTTTGGATCTTTTACATTGTATTTTGATTTTATTAAAATTGTTAGGAAGAAGGTAATAGAAATAGAATAGAAGGCAATGTAAGTTAACTTTCCTTAACCCTTTGACGATAATGCGGTGGGTGGCACTGTCCCAGGAGAAAATTCTTTCACTGGATCACTGAATTTAGCAATTGGTAAGAAACAAGAAAGTATGGTGGCACCCGAAATTGAGTGCCAATGTCCCATGCGCTAGTCATAGTGGCACCCACCGGTGGGTGCCATTGTCGTCAAAGAGTTAGTGCGTTGCTCCCTTCGCCAGCGTTGCCCTTACTCACTCCTTCACTGTTTCATGAAGGTTATTGAAGTCGCTTCAGTATTTGGATGCTTTGAAGTTGTTTCTTTTTTTTTTTTGTTCTATCATTAAGTGCAATTCATTGAACACATTGTATATGTGTTGTTAAGAATGTTTCATTTTAAGTCAGTTCAGTTTGGAAATTCGCGGTAGTGTTAGAGTCTTTTGATTCCTAGATTCATGTAATTACGTAAATTTAAGCTATGCTGTAGCACGGGGATTTTAAAGTCGACATTGGCCATGAGTGAGTGCCGCGCTTTCACATTTGACAAAAGGCGTACGGCGGTATGTGGCGACTTCGATAGATATCTCGCAAATCAATGGCTCGTGCTGGACAGTTCTAAGAGGGTTCTGCTTCGTTGTTGCTTTTCGTATTTCATTCAAACCCCGTTCCAGTCATGTTGATAAGATGGAAAATTGGATTTTAGACTACTAAAAAACTTTGGAAGTATGGGGAATTAAGAGAAATTAGGATGTTTCATGAAAGGAGCAGATTTGAAAGCTTAACTATCAGTGTCAGCGAGGAAGTTTTTCGCCTTATGCCTTTTGCCTTTCAATTTCTGCCGGCTCGTAGGAAGCATTAGGGAGGTCAGCAATATCAGCAAGACCATTTGACTATATTACATGCATTGTCTACAGAGTATTAGTGGCACCTTCAAAGCTGTGCAGTGGTCCATTCTCTGAATTTGAAATGTTAGCTCTGCGTTTGGTGCTTTTACAGGTTCCGAACGGAAAGCCTATGATGAACGGGCTGAAGCGTAAGGCCAAATCATCGGATTCTTCATCCTCATCTGATTCGGATTCTGATGATGCGGCAACAAAGAAAAAACCTGTGAAGGTATACCAATATTTTTTTAGTGATGTAGCTATGTTGTGAGGAGGATATGGTCTGTATTACGTTTGGGTTTTTTTTTACCGAAAATCTCTTCTCGTAAAATGTACAAGACATCGCTTAGTAACTATTATAACTTTCAAAATGGCGCTCAAAAAGGAAAATGTAGCAGGATTAGTTTGTAGGTTAGATACAAATTGATTCGAAAAACGGAGAACCTAAACTGAGCCATGGCTCAATGTCTCTAGAGAAAATTGTTTGGGCAAAATCACGCTCTGATCACTAGAAGCTGCCTTTGAGTTATGATTTTTCAGTCTCCTCTAATACGAAAGGCTCACAGATTTCACCATGCACATCATTGAAAAACAAATGTCTTGAACAATTCCCTAAATTTTAGCTAGAGTTTGAATTTGCAAAATTTTTTCTGAAATTTCTTCAGAAAAAAAATTTTTTTCTGAAAAAATCACAGCAGATGAGACCTCTTATGAGCCCATTGAAGGCTTCCTTTCTCGAAATCGGTGCCTTTGCGGGGAACCCCATCTGTTCTGAGCTTCTCAAGTTTTTCTTTTAAGCGAAATTTTCCAGAAAGCACCAGCTAAGTTAACTCCTAAACCTGTTATACCAGTGGCGAAAAAGGCAGCGGCATCATCTAGTAGCTCTGACTCCGAGGAGGAACCTCCAAAGAAGGTTTGAATTGCTTATACATACCTTTCCAGTTTCCACTACTGACTAATATTGTAGGTAGCACCAGCTAAGCCAGTCTTGAAAGCAAGCGCAGCAGCTAAGAAGGCAGCGGAATCATCGAGTAGCTCTGACTCCGAGGAAGAAGAAGCAGCAAAGGTTCGCTTTTCTGAGCCTTTCTGTTTTTTTTTTCTTCTAAACATTCTTACCTTTCTCGGTTGCTGTGAACATTTCTTATTTAACATCCTACAACATTGTTTTGCAGAAAACGCCAGCAAAGCCAGTTCTGAAAACAAGCGCACCGGCAGCGAAGAAGGCAGCAGAATCGTCCAGTAGTTCTGACTCTGATGATGAACCCGCAGCAAAGGTTTGCGTGTTCTATGCCTTGCTGTTTTTTCCTCCTTAATAGTCATACCTTTCTGAGTCGCTGTAAACCTTTTGAATTCCCCTCCCTCAACACTATTTTGCAGAAAACGCCAGCTAAGCCTGTTTTGAAAGCGAGCACACCGGCGGCCAAGAAGGCAGCGGCATCGTCGAGTAGCTCTGATTCTGATGATGAACCTGCAGTAAAGGTTTGCTGTACTCATATGTTTCTCTGATTTCTCCTTCTGAGCATTTTTTTTGTAGAAAACGCCAGCAAAGCCACTTCCGAAACCTGCCACTCCAGCAACGAAGAAGGCAGCAACATCATCGAGCAGCTCTGATTCCGATGATGAGCCTCCAACAAAGGTCCGTTGTGATTGATGCGTTTTTAAATTTATGTATCAGACAATCTTGCTTTTCAAATTAGGTGGAATCCCTGGTATAACCTCCTTGACAATGTTTTGCAGAAAGTGCCAACTAAACCAGCTTCGAAAACGAGCACACCGGCGGCTAAGAAGGCAACGGCATCATCGAGCAGTTCTGATTCTGATGACGAACCTGCAGCGAAGGTTCATTGCTGTTGACTTCTCTTATTTCCCTTCCTGAAGAATGTTTTGCAGAAAGCCCCGGCTAAGCCAGCTGTAAAAGCAAGCATACCGGCGGTCAAGAAGGCAGCAGAATCGTCGAGTAGTTCTGACTCTGATGATGAACCTGCAGCAAAGGTTTGCTCTGATTCGAACTTCTCCGCTTTCTTTTTCTGAGCAATGTCTTTGTAGACAGCACTGGCTAAGGCTGTCCCTAAACCTACTACGCCTGCAACGAAGAAGGCAGCTGAATCATCGAGCAGCTCTGATTCTGATGACGAACCTGCAGTAAAGGTTTGTTATGTTATCAACTTTTCTCTTTCTTTTATAATCTATATACACTACATATATACACTTTCTATGACCAAATCACTTGAATCATGTAATGATAAGTCCACTCCTACCTGTTATAGCTGGTATGCAATGCACTACCACACCTTTGTTAGAGAAAATAGAAGTGATACCACTAACTTGGCACTGTTTATACTTGCAAACAGCGCTAATAACTCAACTAGGAGAAAATGTCTACGAATAATCGTGTTGTCCTTTAATCGTAGTGGCAGTAATGGTGTTTTGCTAGTTATCCTACAGGAGCAACGGCATAGAAATTTTCTAGTTTTCAATGCCTCTCCCAGTTCGAGTATGCGAGCTGGATTTAATCCCGCTAAATTGGTGTGTGAACTCACTAGTCCTTTCAGGATTTCTGGTATCACATTGTTCATACCTAGATCTGGGCCAAGAATACTGTAAATTTGGCCGTAACGAATCGTTAAAATATGCGCTTGCTTTTTTTGTCAGGAAATTCTAATGATGAGTCTTCCACGTTATGCAAGCTCAGAAATTCGATGGCGTTTAGCTTAAGGACTAAACTTAAGGGCTTGTCAAACGGTTTCAAAAACTTCGTTTCCCCTTGTCAGTGAAAGTTGGCTTGTCTATTAAACTGTTACCAGACATATTTTGATGAAGTGTCTCTGCGCGCATGTTGTTTTGCAGTAGTCAATATCGAGTAAGCACCGTGGTTATTTCCTTCTTTAACTGCTGAATTGGCGCAACATGTTGATTTCGATTTTCGAGTGTAGTAGATCATCTTCGTTTGGAGATTTTACGGAATGGTATTGCTGTTGTTCCAAAGTTCTACAAATATTGTGCCATCTTCTCTCCCGCGCATGATTCTGGTTGCACTTACTGTAAGTAATCGTGTGTATATAAACTCCATTGACCTCTTCTGCTCAGAATCTTCTATGCTGCAAAGAATGAGAGCCCACAACTTCTTGTCCGTTTTATCTTTCACCAAGTTATCCGGTGAGCAATCGCACCCTTGTTAGTCCAGTTTCATTCAGCATCGCTGAACATTCACTGATAGTGTGCAAATCCATGATTGCAATCGAGGTTGAACTTGAGAAATCCGTTGCATGTACGTGTGTGTGTCTGCCTGCGTATGTTCACAGCCACTTTAGGTCTGCTGATTGTTCAGCATACACTCTGAATGAACTTTTGGTACTCTTATTCACAATAGATCTAATACATTCTCCATCCTAGTGATATGATTGTAGTGATGTATGCAAAAAAACCCTGAAATCCAGCTCTCACTTCTTCTGATGTACCATAGCATAATGAGCGACTGTTTCACCCCTAAAAAAGTAATATAAAAGAAGGCGGCGTCATCATCGGGTACTTCTGATTGTGATAATGTGACCGCAGCTTAGGTTTGCGTGCTTCAACTTTTCTAATTCCCCATCTGAATATTGTTCTCACAGAAAGCACCATCTGCGCCAACTCCGAAATCTGTCGCACCAGCAGCGAAGAAGGCAGCGGACTCATCGAGCAGTTCCGATTCTGAGGATGAAGTTCCACCCAAGGTTAACTGTGCTATGATGAATTCCAAATCTTCCCTCACAATCGCAGCGATTTTGCAGAAAACTCCTGTCAAACCAGTTCCCAAACCTTCGGTGACACAGAAAGCAGCGGAATCATCGAGTAGTTCTGATTCTGATGAGGCTCCTGCAGTAAAGGTTTGCCTATCTCTAGAATTATTTTTCCTCTTTCCTCATTATGATCTTGCAGAAAACACCAGCCAAGGCAGCACCGAAACCTGTCACTCCGGCGTCAAAAAAAGCAGCTACTTCTTCTAGCAGCTCCGACTCTGACGACGAACCTGTTACAAAGGTTCGCTTTACCCTGAACTTTTGGTTTTCGTCTCTTAGCAGTTTTTTTTTGCAGAAAACACCAGCCAAAGCAGCGCAGAAACCTGTCGCTCCAGTGTCGAAGAAAGCAGCGGCATCATCGAGTAGTTCTGACTCTGATGATGAGCCTGCAGCAAAGGTTCACTTCGCTTCAAACTCTGTTATTCACTCCTGAACAAATTTTTTATAGAAAACGTTAGCCAAACCTGGTGGAAAACCTGTCACACCAGCAACGAAAAAGGCAGAAACCTCATCTAGCAGTTCTGACTCTGATGATGAACCTGCAGCGAGGGTTAACTTAAATTTCAACTCGTCTCCTTCCACTTCCTGAAGAGGTTTTTGCAGAAAGCACCTGCTAAACTAGCGCCAAAAACCACTACCACTACGTCGGCGAAGAAGAGAGCAACCTCGTCGAGCAGTTCTGATTCTGATGATGAACCTACAACGAAGGTTCGCTTCGTTTTGAATTCATATACTTTCTCCTTCTCGAGAATTTTTTTGTAGAAAACACCTGCGCAGAAAACACCTGCTAAATCAACCCCGAAAACAACTACCACTACATCAGCAAAGAAAAACGCATCCTCGTCGAGCAGTTCCGACTCTGATGAGGAACCCGCTGCTAAGGTTTGCTTTATTTCCAACTCATCTTCTTTGTCCTCTTGAGAATGTTTCTGCAGAAAACACCTGCTAAACCAGCCCCAAAAACTGCAACTACGGCGTCAAAGAAAGCAGCAGAATCATCTAGCGCTTCAGACTCTGATGATGAGCCCGCTGCAAATGTAGCAAAGGTTTGCTCTGTTCTAAGCACCTTCATTTTCTACTTCTAAACATCTTTTTTCAGAAAACGCCAGCTAAGGTCACCCCAAAAGTCGCCACACCAGCAACGAAGAAAGCAGCGGCATCATCGAGTAGTTCAGACTCTGATGATGAACCTGCAACAAAGGTTATTGTTTTTGAACTCATCTTCTTTGCTCTTCTTGAGTATGTTTTTGCAGAAAACACCTGCCAAACCAGCCCCGAAAACTACAACGTCGGCGTCAAAGAAAGCAGCAGAATCATCGAGCAGCTCTGACTCTGAAGATGAGAGCATGCCTAAGGTTTTTTTGCTTAACCCTTGTCTTTTCCTCTCTTTTGTCGCCTATTATCATTGTGCTCATCCTACTGTCTTATCCTTTCCATATTTGGTTGCTCTGAGTTTATGGGAACGAATCTGTGGCTCACGCCTTGTTCCGTAGCGTAGTCCGATCCTGCTGTTTCCGTCCGGGTCCCCCTCTTGCCACCTACATCCTTTCCTAATCTAAACGCATTGGTCCACTGGTACAGGGGTTATGAATTTCTGGTCAAACCAACGACACGCACACATAAACATGCGGTTCATGTGTGTTAGGATTTCTACTTTCTCCTTAACAGCAATGTTTTTGCAGAAAACACCTGCTAAACCAGCCCCGAAGACTACAACTCCGGCGTCACAGAAAGCAGCAAAATCATCATCATCGAGCAGCTCTGACTCTGATGATGAGCCCGCAGCAAAGGTTCGTTCTGATCCATATTTTTAAACTTTCTCCCCTTGTAGAATTTGTTCCAGAAAACACCAGCTAAGCTAACCCCGAAAATAGCCACACCAACAACGAAGAAGGCCGAGGCATCATCTAGCAGTTCTGACTCTGATGACGAACCTGCAGCAAAGGTTTTTTTTTTTCAAACTCATCTACTTTGCCCTTCTTGAGTATGTTTCTGCAGAAAACACCCGCTAAGCCAGCACCGAAAGCTGCTGCACCGGCAACGAAGAAGGCAGCGGCATCATCTAGCAGTTCTGACTCTGATGACGAACCTGCAGCAAAGGTTTTTTTTTCAAACTCATCTACTTTGCCCTTCTTGAGTATGTTTCTGCAGAAAACACCCGCTAAGCCAGCACCGAAAACTGCAACTCCGGCGTCAAAAAAAGCAGCAGAATCATCGAGCAGCTCTGACTCTGAAGATGAGAGCATGCCTAAGGTTTTTTTTTTGCTTAGCACTTCTTGTCTTTTCCTCTCATCCCAGGATGGCGCTCTCACAGCCAATCCCAATTTATCAAGACCAATTATTTGTTGCTGGAATCACGCAATGCCATCTTTGAGCTCAAGCGCTTTTCATAGGATGCGCTATACTACAGGTCAACCTCGGCAACCACCCTACTTTTTATAAACGCTCGGGCTGTTGCTCAGCCACGAAGTCTGGTATAACCTATGGAAACGCTTGGAATACCGTATTAGGGTGTGCTGGATTTCAATAAATGTAAAGAGAGCGCATGTAGGCTCCGCTGAGCTTCTCTTTGATCATGCATCGGGGTGTACCGGACGCAGAAATTGCTCAATGACTTTCGCATCAGCTCCGGGACCACTAAAAATTTGGCATATCGAGCCAATGGAAGGTAAATGGAAAAGGTCAGGGGTATTATTCGAGATTCACGAAGAGATTCACGCCTATTTGCGTTCTTACTAATGAATGGTGCTTTTTACAAAGACTCGTTACTTGCGTGATGAGGTATGCTTAAACATTCATGAGGACGGTATACAAACTTCATTGGGTAAACAATTTAAGAAAAACTGGCCAAGCCTTTCCATAACCTCTATAAAGTTCGAGACCCATAGCGGACGTAATCTTAGGAAAGGTCATTTATCAGAGCTTCGGGGGATTCCTCTAGACCACTCTGCCTCCCTATAGTTCGTTTCCTCCATGATGGCGTGAAAATCTTGAATGGGCCATGGAAACGTATTCTTCTTGATGTTCATTATTATCTCACTCCATCATCCACTTTTTCTGCGATATGTCTTCTGTTTTCAAGTAAGTATCAAGTGCTTCATTTTTCTCTCCTACAGAAGATAGCAACGCCCGGTGACGAAAACGCAGGAGTGCCAAAAGTCGGACGAAAAACCTTCCCTGTAAGTTATATTTTAGCGGTATTAGTGTGCATGAAACATCTAGATGATTCACTCTTGATAAGTTTCATGTGATGTTCATACAGAGCATTTACAGAAGTTTTTGCTTGTTGACTCTCCGCTAGATTCGACGGTATCAGTGATTTCCATAGAACACACCACTTTTATTGCTTAACTTCTGCAAAATATAGGAAGGGTGGAAACCAATGGTGCGGAGATAGACATTTTGTTTTCAAAAGTGTGGGCAGACTTAGAATTTCGTCGTCAACTCCGAAGTGCTTTCAATGAGGGCGTACGCATTTCGGTGTGGCATACAACCGATGCAATATTTGAGAGTCCTTATAACGCCGTAACTACTCGGTTTTCCGATCTGACAACGCCACATATTGATTCTAGGAAGAAATCTCAGAAACCATTTTGATAGCGAACCGTACCTTTACGCAGACGCACCTTTGAGTGTTCGGAATAGATAATTTGAAAAAGAAACTAGCGATGTTGAAGGGCATAATGTTCGTAGGTGAGGCCGCTGTCATTCTTTAAATGTGTTTGTACAATACTTCGTTGCATAATAACATCAAAATTTGCGGTCAAGGGAAGTTTTGCTTGTCTATGAAGCGGCAAANCCCCCCCGATCAACCAATACATTGAACACGATTGCGTGAAGGTTTTTCTTCTTCCCTGCATTGAACTTATCTTCCAGTCTGGCCATTATATTTTGCCTCGATTGTAAAGGTTTTCTCAACTGACTACGAAAAATCCCCCTCTGCGCGTTTCAAGATCAAGCCGCTTTTTCAGGTATTTCTGTATTTGATGATGTTGGAATTTCCTGACGGTTTCCAATAAGGGATTATCTCATATCTTCTTTCCTCCGTCGCCTTTTACTTTATGTTGATTCTTAGGGCAGTTCGGGGTGAAATTTTTACACCTCCTTGTCTCATTCTGTACATTTTCCGTCAGTGATGTAGCAGAGGTCAGTCGATAAGCGCAGGTCAACACAAACCCGTGAATATTCAAGTGGAAATGCTGGTTGTAACCAGCAGCGCTGTGCTGATTGATTCCCTATTTTGTGAAAGCAACAGTTTTACGTTTTTTGCCAATTTTCCTTCAGTTCAGTTCATGTAAGAAGCCTTACTTTCCAAGTAATGATGTACTCAATGTTAAGAGGAAATCCAACGAGCCATTCCGCCGTGTAACAATAACAAAGGATTCTCTACCAGAAAAGTTCAAAGATAACTCTTACGACAGGGTATGTGCTTTGAATGGGATTTTTATGTTATACTAGGATTCAGTGCCTCTTTCTTGGTTTTCATGTAAAATCTGTACAACGATTTCAGTCGCACGACCAGTGGGGAGCTAAAGCACATGAGGCACTAAGTAAAGTGCAAGGCAAAGGATTCCGGCACGAGAAGACGAAAAAGAAGAAGGTGATGGACGTTCCATAAGGCTTGGCTTTTTTTTGAACAGAATCTTATTTTTCTACGCTAGACTGATCAGATTTTGAATTTATGCTTCACAGGGAAGTTACGGTGGAGGGCCCATCAGTACGTCTGTCAACTCTATAAAGTTCTCCGACAGTGATTGAAAATGTTAGCGACGTTGTTGCACTTGTTACTACTGTTTTTTACGTTTATTTATGTTGAGAGAATGTTATTTGTTTCCTTATGGATAGGTTCAGCGGAGTTGATATGTTTGTTGAACCCATCTATTTTGTTACATTCTGTTATCATATATATTTCATGTGGATTGTTTCATAGTAGGTGTATCAGTTGCAGAGTTCTGTTTCATGTCAATTTTGGACAGCTCGCCCAATAAACCTATTACCGTTGCCTGTCTTGATTACGGCCGAAATTGGTTTTACGATTAGTATTTTTACTTTTTTTTACTGCTTCCACAATAGGAATTGCAATAATGAAGATCACTCGTATTACTGTTTATTCAGAAATGGGAAAACGAAATGGAGAAGAAAGCATAGCTGATGCTTCTTTGAATGAAAGTGCTTTAGTGGATGCTCCATCAACTGCCAAAGAAGAGTACGAACACCTTTGTTCTTTGGTAGGTCCATATTAATTTCGCTTGTTCAGTTTACTTGTCACTGAATCGCTGGTACTTTTTAAGGCTTGTTGTTTGGTTTTTGTTTGTACTTTCTTGGGCTTGATCTTGCTTGGTAAGCGGCTTTTGTGATGTCTTAAGTTTAATAGGGAGAGAAAAACTAAACAAAAAAAACGTCGAGATTGGCTTCATGTGGACACCCTCGTCTTTCCTTATGTGCTTTCGTTCTATTGTGCAGATGTATGACATGATTTTAGGTGAATGCAATAGCGAAACCGTTAGCAAATAGGAAATTGGCGAAGAAATTGTATAAACTGGTGAGGAAGTCAGCTAAACACCAACATTATCTTCGGCAAGGTTTGAAAGATGTTCAGAAGGCGATACGGAAAAAAGAAAAGGGTATCATGATCCTCGCAGGTTAGGATTTGTCTTCCTTTCTTCAGAAATGTATCCAAGATTAGTATTTAAGGTAATGTGTCTCCAATAGATGTCTATTCGCATATTCCTGCATTATGTGAGGAACATGAGATACCATACGCTTTCACACCATCCCGTGAGCAGCTGGGTTTAGCAGCAGGTCACCGGCGACCAGCCATTGTACTTCTTGTTCGGCCAAACAGCAACTATCAAGAGTTGTATGATGAGGTAGGACTAAAACAGCATTTTTACAAAGTTTGCTTCAGTTCGTACTTCGTGAAGGGTCTATTTTCTTGATTTGTTTCAGGTCTATGAAGCTGTTAATGCACTCGTCGTTGAATGATTCTTATGAACTCGCTCCCTATTTGTTATACCTTGTTGTTTTTTGTTCGTATTAATGTTGAGAATGGTTGTTATTTTGAACTTGATGTAAAGTTATGTTTACCATTTGGCGCACCACACCTGTCGTTTACGTTGGTTGCTATTTGTTCTTTTCATAAGTTATATCATCTTAATGAAGGTCGTGGCTTGAGGTTTACATCGTCAAATGTACCTGTACTTGCATGTCCCGTAGAAGCCGAGGTTTCTATGAGCGATTTGGAAATGCCAGAAAGCAATTGAGAAAAAAAACGTCGGAAAGACCAATTCCACTACTTGACGTATGCTGTGCAGTAGGCAGAGAAATTCGAGCACCTAAAGTCCGCTCATTACAATGCTCGTAAACGATGGCGATTGAGGCTAGACAAAGCTTTCAAGGATAGCTAATTTGTTCAAAAGTAGTGCAATGATCACGTGGAATTTATTTAGGCCATGGTTACACGGGGAACGTCCATTCCGCGGGTTTGTCCATACTAGGTCACAACCCGGGAAGCGTCCGTTCCGCGCGTCCGTCGAAACTAGGTCAACCCACAGGAAGTGTCGTTCCACGCGTCTGCCGACATTAGATCACCCGTCCACTTCGCTCGCTCCGCAGCTCACTCCGATCTCGAGATGAGATTACATGATCCCTAAATGGCAGTGGAGCGAACGAATTTCACTTCCCCATATTATCCTCATTTTAAGCTGGCAAAGAGCTCATCAAAGTGACTTGTGCAGCAGGCGTCTGGCACCATTTCGCTTGCGCCGAAGTCGTTTTACCGAGTGCCTACCGACTACTGTACGAGTCACAGCACCGTGCACCGCACTGCTCGTGTGCTCCGTGAAAATGTTACCAGTAGGCTGTTGCCTAGTTGCTCCGTGGGCTGTTACTAAAAGCTCGCTTCGTTTTTGCTGTTATCCTACTATATATAACGCGCTAAGTGTGTCTGTTGGTTTGTCTGTCTGTCTGTGTGTGTATGTGTGTGTTTGACCGGAAATTCATAACTCGGGTTCCCGTCGACCTAAAGCGCTCAAACTTGGTAGGATTACAGATGGTAGCATGGGAACACTAATGGTGGGTGACGGACCTAGACTCCGACCACAGGGGGCGGGGTTTGTGCAAAATAAATGTTTGAGCGGGAAGTCATATCTTCTGTCCCCGTGGACCTAAAACGCTCAAACTTGGTAGGATTACAGGAGGTAGCATGGGAACACTAATGGTGGGGGACGGACCCAGACTCCGCCCACAGGGGGCGGGGTTTGTGCGGAAAATCATAACTGCAGTCCCCGTGGACCTAGAGCGTCCAAATTCGGTAGAAGTACCCAAGATAGGATGGGAACGCTTATAGTGGGTGACGGGNAGCGGGGTCAGCTTACTAATTGCGGGGATTGGGTCGTCAAGCACCGGGTGTGTTGAGTGCAGCCTTTGCTGGTGATAAAGCTTACATTCAAGAAATTAATTGCAAAGGCCTAAGAGCGAATGACTTGCACTAGTCCATGATCTACTGTTATTGTTATATTATTCTACTTTAAACTGATTGCCGTAGACCGAGCGCAATTCCTATGCCCAGCTGACGAGTGCGACGTGGGCAAAGATCGCGGGCTGACACGCCTCATGCGACGACTGCAGCGTTACCAGTTTCGACGGACGCGCGGAACGAAGCACACTAGGGTAACATAGGCGTGTGGTGATTCGTGCGATTTTGGCGTGCGGCAAGTTCAGTCACTTGTCAGCTCATAACTTCCTACCAACTACAATCAGTGTCCGATCCTGCCGTCTGGGTGACTTTTGAATTTTCACGCTGCAGTTTAAGGGAACATTTTTGCGCACGCCCCCGCCGGATGTGCAGGTCACGGATAGACATGACGCACTCCTTCGATGACATCCATATATTTTCGGGCTCTAAAACGTCTTCCAACGGAGTTGTGAGTTACTGACCTCAGCTCCGCCGTCCCCACTGCAAGTCTCACCTACTACAACGATTTGACCACTTTTCCCTCAGAAGAGCCTCTAGCCACTTCTTTTCGCATTTGGGGACGCTTTTAAATAGTGTTATAAGTGTTCATACCCTGCCCACTTCAGTGTAGGTAGCGCCCATAATCCAGCCACTATTTTTCCGGATCTAAGAACGTTTTTGAACAAAGCATCTGAAGGCTAGAAAACATTGCTCTCTTCATACAAGCGCACGCTCAACCCACCTCAGGTGGGCGTGCACTTGAATGAAATGTACCGAGCAATGTTTTCTGACCTGTAGACCTTTTGTTGTTGAGACTCGGTCAATAACTGATGTAGAAACTACCATCCGCTTTGAGAAGGCTCAGCCCATCGTCCTCCTCGCCCTTTTTTTGGTGTATTGGCTTTTATGCATACAGTAAGTCATATATTATGTATCGCGCTCTGTCTTTTCAAGCTCGATATTACCTGAAGAAGCACCTGGAGAGGCCAATCGGATTCCGGGATAACGGAGACGTAAGGCGAAATGAATGGAGCACATGCGAGTTTAGGCAATTGTCGAATTAGGTGCTGAAGACCCTTCCGTGACAAGTGAGTGTTATGGATCGCAGAGCTCGGGACATGGAGGGCATTTAGTACAAAAACTGACATCTCTGATTAAGAACGTTGATCTTCTGAGGGCGTGTCAAGTGATGAAACTTCATACAAAATCCATTTTTCCCAAACCCATTTCACACCACCTTTATGTTTAATCGACATTTATAAAGGGTGAAGTTTGAAGCCTACTGGCTTAACCAATCTCATCTGAATGATGCGCCTCGCATTCGACTTCCATTCAGAATCGTAGTAGCGTATTGAACGAGTATGTGGCCCATACAATGACCTGCGATGGCATGCTGATGTACAATTCAGTGTTTTCATCTTCCAGGACGAGTCTGATAGCGATATACTGACTCCGAGTTGGGAGGCTTGGTTGTAGAGCCAGAACCGAAACCCGAGCATGCGTGTGTGATAGTACGTTACCTGCCACTGCTTCACCTCCGCCCATCAATGGTCATAAGGGCGGTGAGCACCTGAATTTGTTTAACCGAACATTATTCGATAGAAATTAATTTTCATGAGGACGCTATGATTGTTTTATGATTTGATATGAGGAGGCCAATCATAGTGCAACAGCAAGTGTTTACTGATATTGGAATTTCGTTCTAACTCTTGTACCATGACTTCAGAGATATATAGCGTCAGAGATATTATGTGAATGTTCACCATGTATGAAGTGAGAAGTTTGTGAATAACACGTAGCCTTCACACATTTTCTGGTTGTTTCATCAATGTTGGGTATTTTACATCTCTCGTGTGTTTAAATGTTGAAAATAAAGGAGAGTCATTTAATTTTTTGTTTGTGCTCCGGTTGGCATTTTTGCTATGGCTTTACACGAATCTTTTCGTGTAATAAATTAAATAATCAAATTCACGAGCAGGAATATTCTGTCTTGATTACGTGGGATGAGCGCAAACTATAGCTCGCTGTGGCGCTTACTTGAATAAACATAAGAAGATAATAAGAGACGCATTGGAAAAATACGAGAAAAGTAAAATACCGTATGCCACGAGGGCGCTAGCTGTCATACAGGCAGCTGTCTTCTTCAGTTGGAACTGTCTCTAAGCAAATTTCCAGGGCTCATAGCTTTTTTGGGAAACTCATTTGGCAGTTTTGACTACTGAACTCTGAACAGCATATTAATTCCTATCGATATGCCTAGGTCTGTCATTCATTCCATGTTGATTTGGGACCTTCCTCTGGTTTATTTCTAATCCCCACAAATTGATACTTCCCTCAACTACATAGCGCCTTTGACAGAAAATTGAACAGGAAACAATTACATATTTCTGAGTTATTCAACGATTTTTGAAGGTCGACATCCGTACAATTATGAGTATAATGAAGAAGAGTGTCCAACATTATATCTATTCCTGGGTACTCAAAAACAATTATGAGTATAATGAAGAAGAGTGTCCAACATTATATCTATTCCTGGGTACTCAAAACTTCGGGCAGAAGTTCATTTTCAAGTTACTCATGAGCATTTCTTCCTGACCAATTTTCTTGCGTGGCTGCGCGCTTCCTCACTGAATAAGGCCAGATGGTAAGACAGTCACCTGATCAATCAGTATTGTTTACAGCACCACCAACTGGTCTAGAAAGGATAAAAAACAGTTCAGCTTCCGATCGTTTCGGTTACCCCCTTATCATGCCGCCTCCCTCGGTTTCAACTCACCATCTATATGGTTATTTGGGAGTTTTGTCTAAAGTGAAACCACTCCAGTAAAACCTTTGATACCTAGCGGAACATTCAACGTGGGACCCCCATCAAACAAAATTGACGAAATCTCCAGCCTGTTGAATTCACTATTGCGAGGCAGAGGTCGCGGCTGGAATACCTGCTCATGTCGCACTTCACCACAGTAACCGTCACCATACATCTTACCTTTTGAAACTTGCACAATGCTTTCTTATTTTGTACTTTTTATGCGAAAAGCTCTCTATTCTACAGGTGCTCATTCCATTTCGTTGCATATGATTTCGCACGGGTGGTTCTGCGCTCTGTTTGATCTATTTATTTCAACAGCCAGCCAAACCACTATTGCCTTAGTATTTACTGCTTATTACAGACTGATCTCCATTGTGAAAGATTTTCAGCGCAATCCAAATCGCACTAGGCCCTCAAACATATTGGGTAACTTTTTACGGTTACTTTTTACCCTAACAACTGAAAGATCTAGGAAAGGGTCACGCGAGTTCTTTACTTTTTTTTGAGGTTTCAGGATTGCAGTAGAATCGTGGTTTAACCTTTAGTTTGAAGTTGACTCTTTAAGCTGTACAACCGAAATATTAACAAACTTTGTTAGGCTGACGTTTCGGTGCCTTCATCTGTGCCTTTTGTCTTTCCAGGCTCCGAGGAAGGTGAAGGCACCGAAACGTCAGCCTAATAAAGTTTGTTAATATCTCGCTTGTACAGCTTAAAGAGTCAACTTCAAACTAAAGGAAGAATGCCGAGATTCATCGACAGTCGCACATGGACACTACTTCGTGGTTTAACCCTTTGACGACAATGCTTATTTCGACGTGACACGCCCATGGGACCATCCCCTCTTTTCCCGCGCGTGACTGGCACCACTGGTGGATGTCACTGTCTCAGGAGAAAATTCTTTCACTGGCTCACTGAATTTAGCAATTGGTAGAATCAAGAAAGTATGGTGGCACTCAAAATTGGGTGCCAATGTCCCATGCGCTAGTCATAGTGGCACCAACCGGTGGGTGCCATTGTCGTCAAAGGGTTCAGGGAGTAGAAGTTGAATAGTGGACGAGGGTTTTACACAGCGTTCGACATTTCACATTTTCAGTCTTCCACTGCAGTTTTAGGTCCATTCAAGTCGAGAGCAGCCTGTTTTTATTTTGTCTATGGTAGTTGCAGTTGACATTTTCATCAAGACCTATCTTTCATCATATCCATGCCCAAAACTTTGAAGATGTCATGTTACCTTGGCAAAAACCTGGTTTAAAAATGTTCCCACCCTACCTTGGGTCTGTACCGGAACTGCGCGACCTACAGGTGTTACCTTCTGTTTTTGTTCATGACTACCCACTGCAATAGATGGCAAATGGTAAATACGCCCCACCCGGAAAGGCGTTTTTCAACGTGTCGTGTCTTTGACGCGTAGTTGGAGACGCCGTATATGCCCCGGGCTGGAGCAGCTGTTAGATATGGTATTGGTACGGCATTGCAAACTGATATCGTGGATAGAAATAAATGCAACCCATTTACTCAGTACAGACACTAGCTTGAATATAGGTTGATGCATAATTATTGCGGATTTTTGCAACAAATTCTGCTTTCTGAAGTGGTAGAAATGCTGAACAAAATCATGTTCAAATAATTACTTCGGAACTTATCCAC
>UZAF01019227.1:4375-16038 GCA_900617895.1 Haemonchus placei
TTTTCGTTTTACTTTCTGAAATGGTACTTGAGTAGGTACCGTAAAAGATAACAGTACTCACCACCTACCCCCTATGAACTCTCTCGGATAAGACCTAGGGCAGGACTACAATTTGCTGTCGGTATCATCCCCATGCTTAACGAAGTATATATGCATGAGCTTAGTTACCTACATATATGAGCTGCATGAGCATAGTTACAAGACACAGGAAGCCATGGTCACCTTCTGGATCTCTTCAATCACTTCTTCCCCACGATGTCCATTTCTTCTTTGTTNTGGTTCGATCGGGTCATTGGAACGGATCGAGGTCAATGTCCTCCATATTTGGTGTTGATGATCAGCACTTACTCACCGGATGTGTGTATGTACGTGCGCGGATATATGATGCGGTAATCGTCGGGTTGTGTGCCCTCACTTGATACGGTAATCATCACTAATCCACTCGGGACGCGCGCCCACTCGTGTACAACGTCGCCGTGGTGGCGGTCAGTTCGGCGAGAGACACTGCACACCAGACGACGGCAGCGACCGTGCCCGCCTCCGAACGGTAATGGGCCTTTGTCGAGATGAGACTCGCACTCTCCTCACTGAGGCCATCGTGATGAGCCTCTCAGCCTCATATACGATACCGTAATCCTTCCTAATTAGTTCAATAGTAGGTTTAGATGCCCAATTTTTTGCGATTTCTTATTTTACAACCACATGAATCAACTACTCGAGAGTCAAATTCGGGATGCTAATCGCTCATGAAGGTATAGCCGAGGTCTGATTGAAGTGGCACACGACGAAATTTGCACTTGCCCCCCCAGGTACCGTAAGGTGTCTCGGGCGCGTGCGAGATGCTATCATCGTTTGGGTAACCTTGTCAACCTTGTCACCGAACGACGTGCGCCATCGACAGGCTAATTGTCGCCGAGTATCGCCAGGCGCCAAACACTGTTTGGCAATATAATGGCAACATTCTCGTGCCGAGACGGTAAAACGTCGTCATCGATACCATCAACTGTTTCGAATTTCAACCTCTCTCCTGACCTTGAACAAGAAAACCCGTCGAGAACTATTTGAATAGGACTAAGAAGAAGTTTAGGGTTCATTGTTTCGAGGTGTGGAGAGCAAGCTCTTGCTGTGTGGCAAATCCTAGTGAAACCTGGCTCAGGGAGGTTCAAGGTGATACAGCGTAGGCAAGTTTGAGCTCGGGCTCCTTTGTTGACCTGTATTTTTTGATAATAAGAGCGTTCCAGAGTTTCTGGTAATTGTAAGCTTCTTGTAGTTATCCGTGGTCTTTATCTTTTCTTTAGCAGTACCGTACTCGTTCGCCTTGAATCCAGTAAGACCTTGAGAAGGATCTGTTCAGATTCCGATAAGACCGCTTTGTTTATTTGTTTATTGATATTGTCAGCAATAATAACAAAACGAAGATCATGAGTTGATCACGTCAATCTTCCCACTACCAGTTGGAGCTGGAGTTTGAGATTAATCTTCCTACTTCCTATACTTTCGATTTCCAAATTCCGGCTCCCTTTGGCCATGTAACATAGCGGTTGACCTCCTATATACAGTAGACCCTGAAAAATCTTGGTAATTTCATTCCAGATACTCTTAGGTAGATTACAGGTAGACTCAGTCTGTTCCAGGTCTAGAGCTCAATGAAGAGCATAGGGAGTAACGTCTGGGGTCAATGTGATACCTCCCTATTTACTTACCGTAGAACGATGTTAGTTAAATACCTAGAATTCTCCCCTCGTCCCCACTTCTGACTAAATGAATCACTGCCTCTTTCGGTTCTATTTCAACTGAGAAGCGAAGCTTGCTTCCTGTTTAGCTCAGCGTTTCACCCCATCGTCTTCAGCCTGACCTTATCCAGCAGATGGCAATTTTTTCGTTTTACTTTCTGAAATGGTACTTGAGTAGGTAAAAGATAACAGTACTCGCCACCTATGAACTCCCTCGGATAAGGCCTAGGGCAGGACTACAATTTGCTGTCGTTATCATCCCCATGATTAACGAAGTACATATGCATGAGCTTAGTCACCTACATGCGTGAGCTGCATGAACTTAGTTACAAGACCCAGGAAGCCACGGTCACCTTCTGGATCTCTTCAATCACTTCTTCTCCACGATGTCCATTTCTTCTTTGTTATGGATCTGGAACCAGTTGTGCTCTGCGTATCAAACCTGCCTCATCGCTTCTTCCTGGATAATTCGGACGATGTCCTTGAAGCCTACTTTGTTGGATCTCTTCCTTCCTTACATCGCTTTCGAAGCCCTGATCCTGAGGCTTCTTCGTTCAAATTCCCAAAAGTCGACGGTCCAACTACATATTTCCCTAGGTAATGGGCTACTGTGCTCGTTGTTTTTGCTACTTTGCCTATGCAAAGGATATCTGCCAAGAGTTCCTATGCCGAAATTTCTCTCTCCGATTCTTTCTCCGATATTGGTTTCAGCCCAAAATTCTCTTGAGCATCCCTGACTTTACTTATTCACCGCTTACTCAACTTTTGGTCCGAGAAATAGGCTTGGGCACCCGCTAGCTAAGGGGCATTTAGAGGTTTCAGCGCACCCCTGATAGTTAGCTCTTCAGACCAGTGCCAGACAACCCCTCAATTCTGTATATCTCGTCATCCCTCTTCCCCTGTCATCGATGTCCCCAAATGATCCGGATTTCCGAAATCTATTTCCGCCCGGATGACCACTTACGTTGGTCATATCGATGTTTTCTATGGGACTGGTTCAGTTTATTGCCTGACGGCTAGTTGATGGTTTTTCACCCGAAGGTGGTGGAATGCCAACCAGAACCTGACCTAATGCTGATGCCATACTGACCGGTTGAAGGGAGAAAGAGCTTTCTGTCTCACTGGAAAGCTTTCGACTATCTTCAAAAAACACCGTCTAACGATGATGGCTAGGTTGTAGATGAGCGAACAAGAATCTCTCCTGTGTGACTTCTTTTAGAAGTGGTCTATTACGCGGCAGAGTCGCCCTCAGAGAACCACGGCAACACCAGAGGCAGTTGCAGAGCGAGACGATTTCTTGCAACGCTCTAAGCTAAGCTAGGATTCCATTTCTCTTGCTTTCTCACAAGCTCCCTCACATATTCTCATTCATGAAAACCCTTAGTGAGCACCATTGCAAGAACTCCATAGTCGGTTGAACAGTTGCCGGCTTGAAGACAGTTTGGAGATTTAGTCTTGGCCATGTAAGCCTATCAAAATAAGACCTGAAAAACTCCAAAATTGAAGTTCAATGACCAAAATGAAGGATAATCAGTTATTGTGCCGTCAATTAAGCAGCAGCTGGATTTATCCTTTCCTTTCTCAATCTGTCTTCCAGGAGCTGAAGCCTCCTAGAGGTAGGGGGCGCCCATTAGAGGTGGTTCTTTAGTGAATGAAAGAAAGGGCGAATATGGCGTAGTGGACTTGTCCCTTTCAGTTCTGCATTTGAAATGGAGTTTGGCTGGAAACCTCGAAGAAAATATTATCGCCCTCAGGTTCCTCCTTCCAGAAGAATGGTAGGAGGCGAATGTGACCACTGTCCTTTGGCCACTTTGTGCACGACGAAATTCCATATGTTCATGGACAGGACATAGTTAAATGTCGATGGGTGTGTGTATGTTCTGCGCATTTTGCTTCATTGTGGTCAACAGCAGTCATAAATTCGTCGACGGGACGAAATGTATTGGTCGTCGTCGCTAAGAAGTCTCGGCATCCCTCGATCCGCCATTAAACCAATTCTCGCCCTCATAGTATCCGAGTTTTTGCCAGCCAACTCGCCTGACCTACTTCATTTCGTCACATATACACTCACTTTGACGTCCATGACGAGACGACAAGAACACTCATGACAAGACTTTTTGAACCTCACCCTGCCTGGAACGTCTCAGATGCACCTGAGCATTACAGCAGCGTACACCGTGAACCCCGTGATTCGGGAGTTCTACCTTGTTCTTTGGCCCATGATTGGATTTGTTACTAATTTCCTTCTCACATAGCTTCCCAGCTTTTGGGCCGGCTCTTCGACGCCCTGAGCATGCCGTCTCAATAAGATTTTTTTCCTATTGTAGTAATTCTCTGCCTAATAGAGGAATAATCTTCGTTTCCTGCATCTACTTCATAAAACTTGAGCCCTGACCCTAGGAACTCTCAGGGTCACTTCGTCAGCAAGACTAACTTTCTTGATAGAACTAATTAAATATGCGGAAGTCAACCGTCACGTTCGACTGAAAGCAGTAGCCACGACGACGACTCCTCAAGATCGAGAATGTTCTCCTATACGGGGACCTCTCTGTACTAAGTCTTCATAAGAAGAAGTTCAAGCCATTCTTAAGCTATGGTTGGGCAAATGGGATTTTGCACTCTATTACCATTTGCTCATTGGACTTCCATTAGGGCGTATTTCTCGTTTCTACCCGATTTCCTTTGAATATTCCATTCTTAAACTCAGTTTAATAAGATTTTTGATTGTCTGCGTTTTAGTCGGCTCACTTACTTTTGAACTTAATAAACAAGTTGTGGATGCCAGGATACTTAGAAAGAAATAACCTTTACCTTTAAAGAAAGAATACCCGTAACTTAATACATCTGAAAGAGTTCTTTTCTCTTTCCTTCTTCAAGTCTAGCTACACTGTCAGCTGTAGAGAAGTTGAGTTATGGTGATCCATTGCCTACTCATTCAAGGCGTCTCAAAGGTAAGAAAGAGATAAGTTTAGAAATCAAAAAAGAACAGGAGGTTCAGAGGGGGTGGCAGTGTAAGAGTACGGTGCCCGGAAAGCACAAGTACGGGTTCGGGTCCCGTCCGGGGCCGAAGTTTTGCCATCAACTCGTCAACCTTGTGAGACTGTTGCATCGCTTCCATCTGCAAAATAACAGCACTTACCAATAGCATTAACTCCATTAGACTCATTAACTCATCAAACAATTAGCTCTGGGATTTCACTTTTTTTCGAAAAATTTCCGTTTCATTTGATCTACATAAATCCTCAGCGGGGAATGTTGTAGTTAATTTCGGAACTGGTGTACGCACATAATTTTATGGGACTTTACTGTAGAAACTGTGGCGTCAGTTGACGTCGGGGTGAGGTTGATGTAAACAATGAGTGTTTATAGAATAAACAACGCCAAAAAAAGTTATAATGATGGGATACTCATGATAGAGATTTTTAGAATGTCTTTGATCTCCAATCTTTGATTACTTCATTCACGCTGTGAAATTTCTTCAAGAGAAGAAGAGGCTTGTGAGCAAGTAATTTTTCGTGATCATAACTACTAGTAGAGCTTTTCGATAAGTTATAGTACAATGTGATCTTTACTATATATGCCCTAGTTGTGTAGCCAGCCCTATTCAGTTGCTTCCTCTGTCCAGCTTCCTCGTTCATTGCTCTGACAGATCATCTGTTCGGATAAGTTGGCTTGAGAATTTCCGGCTTTCGTCTGTCCTCTGCTGCTGTGAACGACAGCCTCTCCCCATCTCCGATCTTTCTATACAGTCCACCAGATAGTGGACGTAATCTAATTGAAACTCGATGTAAGCGTCACACACATACACAAGCATGCCTATATGTACATGCGTTGCATAATTCGATCAGATCAAGATTGATTGTTGCGCCATGCTTAAGTTCGATTCTTGGACTTTGTATGGCTCACTCTCGAGAGATGATTTCTTTTTGTTCTCAAAGCTTATATCAATATCAATCATTATATCGTTAAATATTTAGTTTGTATCCAAAGTGCACCATACATATTGGAAAACTGCCCACGGAAGGAGAGGAATTCCGTGCGACCCGGCAATGTTCAGGGAACGACCTCAGCCACTAACACGAAAACGATTCCTTCCTCTACCAAACCCCTGGTACGTTCCCGGGACATATCCGAATCTCAGGGCCTCACCATCAGTATGCCCGGACACCAATGTAGAAGCAAAGTAATTGTTTAACTGGCAACTAACTAGGTAGATAAAAAAAAGAGAATCGAGGTACTTTCGTCAACAAATTAGAGTTGATGTTAGTTTGAGAAAGGTGACTGCGAGAGATTTGAATCGTTTAAATTCGGGTTTTACGAGTGGGGATGCTCATGAATAATCCGTATTGGAGAAGCATTAGGACCATTACAAACGACGGGAAATCAGGAACTACCCGAAAGTTCATCTCAGGAAAGCATTCTGACGAGTGGGGATGCTCATGAATAATCCGTATTGGAGAAGCATTAGGACCATTACAAACGACGGGAAATCAGGAACTACCCGAAAGTTCATCTCAGAAAAGCATTCTGAATTATTTCCACTCTATAGAATATGAATTGAAATGAATTAGCGCTTCTTTTCTGTTTCCCCTTCTGAGCTATACCAATAGATCGAATCCTCCTCTCTGTCGGCTTCAAATTACGATCTCTTCTAGCACTTCTTATGAGCGGAAGAATGAATTATTAATGCTAATCCATAGCTCACACCGGTTTTGTTCGGTGTTCTACAGAGAGCCTCACTAAGCATGGGGCTCCCCAAAGAAATCACAGTGGGATGCGTTTCCAGACCGAGTTCGAGATCCCCTGTCACAGTTCCTCTCGTCTTGCGCTCGCTGGTCCCTCAATTCGACGTAGCGCCAACCAGATCGTCGCCGCCGGTGCGCTTCTCTGCTCATGGTCACTTCGGTGACGAGTGGTGCCTAGTTGCGCAATGCTTTTGCGTGCGAGATACATGCGTCGGCCGGCGGCTCATATCCAGTTCTCTAACCTGCCCCCCGCCCGCTTGCGCTTCCCCCCTGGTCCACCTCGTCCTCTAAGAGCGCGCCCGCACGCCATCCATGTTTCTTTTAGCTGGTCAGAGAGAAACAAACTGTGAGTCGTGTTAATGGCGATGATATCTGGATGCCCAGAAGGGCGGACAGTAGGGGGAAACCAGTGGCAAACACTTGTTGCTCGACCTTGACGAAACCAGGGGGAAGACGTGGTGGACATTGCCAGATCGTCAGATCATCCATAATGAATAATCGAGAAAAAGTCGCTGACGTATGATTCGTGTAGAAATAGAAGAAGATGAAGCCGTTTGGTAACAATCCGTGGATGGCTCTTGTCGGCATGGCTGAATTTGGGAGTTATCGGCTATTCCCTACTGAAAGGCAACACCTGTTCAAATTACTTTGTAGTACCTCTTTACTGTCAACGTCAACAATGCGGTGATTACCTGATCCCCGAAAGGTGGACTATTCAGAAGTTTTTCCCCTGAATGAAGCCATCGAGTTTCACCTGAAATTTTGGGACTCTCCTCCATTGCGCTACCCTTACAGCGTATTCCGTTCTTTTCCCTACGCTTTGTTTCGCTTTCAGCGTCTAACCTTCACACTTTTCCCGAACGAGTCATAAAAATCTTGTGCTTAGTCTCGGGTGAAGAAGAAGAAAGAATCACGACAGTTAGAAAAAAACCGTTCAAGGTCTCGGCACGAGGGGTTCGTTCATGGGGAACGAGAATCGCACGACACATCAGCCAACATCGAGAGTGCATGCACCTACCTAGATGGAAGTCAGATACGTCGTTTGCTCGAAGCTGGCTTGACCAACGATGACCAAATGTCTTTTTTGAGGCCTTACTCTGTTCTGGATGAGATTCCTTCCCCAAAGGTTTTTGGTCATTTCTTAGGAAATGGATACCTCGTCGGCACAATGCCGCTTTCAATTACCCCCACTCTACAGTTAAATGAGGCTAGAAGCAAGGGATGACTTTATCTGATTGAGCTGTCTTACTCCTTCATCAAGATTCAGCCCAGCCAGAAGCTCAGTTGGTTCACTAAGTTCCTGATCGCGCTTATCCCCTCAAAACTTGTGTTTCTGTAGGGATCATAGCTTAGTACGTTGTTGCTTAGCCACTGGTCGTCATCATCTTTTTCGCATAGATGCTGACCTGCTCGGCAGAAAACCCGTTTCGGCCTCACCCCCAGCGCGTCAAGGCCCCGGCGGGTCTGGACGATGTTGGTGGCCACGGTCTGGTGCGTGGTTGAAGCCTCGTGTGCTTCGTCTTGTTACAAGCAACTGGTCGGCTGCCCGCTGCGACATCTGCCGACGGACGGCGGCTTTCAGGCGTTCATCTCGAACTCGTTTCGCCTCGCTTCGGCCCATAGTTCTATGGCTGGTGCGCTCAGCTCGCCGCCAAACCCCGCCTTCTTTGGCCATCCCACCTTGGTCGCCTATTGCCTTTGGCTCCTCCCACACACGATTGACCAACACAATAGCGTAATACGACGACAGTAGTCCTTTCGTCGTCGTCAGTCGGCCATCCACCGATGCCATCGTGTCGCTTGCCCCGCCCTGTGGGGCTTTGCTGATGACTCGTCGGACATGATGACCTCAGTGTTTCTTTCATGTCGCGTGGTTCTCGTGACTTCCTGGCAGTTTTTTCGAACTTCCTCTTCCGGCTTCCGGTTCCTTCCGAAAACAGTGACTCTTTTTCTCCTGAGGGCCAATCCTGAGGGGACGCAGTTGCCATGAACTTTCTTCACCCTGAGTGGATTTTACTACTTATAGCTCGACTACTGCAATTCCGAGTCGAGTTCAGCTTAACAACATTCATTACTATTTCTTCACCAAGCATTATCTCATCCGTTTCGTTCACGAAATTCGTCCCGGATTGTGGTGCTGGGGCCTTAATCCGTTCCGCTTCACTGTCCATTCCTCATCGCACTCTTGACTCGCTCACCACTCACCTTTCGCTAATCCTTTTCAAGATCCGTCCTATCTGAAAGGGACTGCATACTACGTTCCATCAAGGTCAGGGAATTCTTAGGAGAAAAAGCCCTTCTCTCTGGGCATGAACAGGTGTTTCTGAAGAACAGTTCCCCTGACCTCTCTGTTCCCATTTGCCTTCTGCATCAAGTGAGGCTCTGTCTAAAGTTACATAAGGAGCTAGCCGTCCTAGTATTCATTGTAACACATCAGTCTTGGCTTCCAAGTGACACAACATTCTTCAAGTTAACAGTGTAAAAATACTAACAAAAGTTCATGGTTACTCCTTTACCCTCCTTTCCTACAAAGCACTCAATTCTTCCCAGTGTCACCGCTGATCCGGTCACCTCCTTCAGCGGAATCGTTTCGCTTTCACCTTACTCTTGACTCCTCGATTACCGGAATCGACGTCTGCTCCTTCAAGTGGGTGTACAAGACAATTTGAACCTCGTTTCCGTGTGTTGACCAATATGTTCGAGCGAGGTGAACGAGTCAAATCTAGGCTATGTAACCATCACGTTCACTTCGTTCGGGAGGAGGTCGACCATCAGATGGACAGACAAACAGGCAGACGGATGGCTGGTTTGTCTGCCCATCAGTCCAGCTATCCTCTAGTGATTTCAGCACTACCGCATCGGCGGCGTGGTATTGTCCATCTAATATGTTAATTCGTACGCTTACCGTATACCGTTCGGAGTAAACAATCCCCTTTAAGACCATTTGAGACGGGACGGCTGCTTGATGGCTGACTGGCCCACATGACTTATGGACCACAGTGATTCGCTCTAATTCGCAACACGGCTCATTTTATTGTTCTTCATTCGATTCTCTTCGAAAGAAATGAACGGCGGTCCCGCAGCGAACGTCCAGCGTGTGACTGTGGCACATGACTGTGTCCATTGGTACATAACATTTTATCATGACGTAGTTGATCCATTCCACATATCCAGTGTTCGTCTTCGACTTCTTGAACAGTAGGTTACTGGATGCCTCTTAGTGGCCTTAGGAGTTTGGTAACTCCGAAGGCCATCAAGAGGCTACCTCTTACCTTCCGGGCATCCCAAGATGTCTTTTAGCCGTTCACTTCGTCAACCTCAGGGTCCTCTTCAGAAGAATTCCTTTCAAAGGTGCCTTCCCACTTCGGGTGACGGTTCGGGAACAACCTCGAGAAAGCTGTCTTACTATTACCTTACCGCTATCTATCGCTACCATTGAGACTGCCGTGTCTTCTGAGCTGGTGTTTTTGTTTACTGCTTATAGTTTGCGACTGTTTCTCTATATAAATACGTTCCGTCAAATTTTACAGTATCCTTGTTGACCTGTCATTCAGGCTGAAAATGCTGCAATTGCCGCAGCCGGGCTCGTTCTCCTCGTTTCCGTCGGCGTTCGCCGCTTTTGCGTCGCAATTGCAATCACCGCACTTTCAGGTATGAATCTTATCAAATAGTGATTTTCGAATTCGGACAATTTGAATCTTTATTTTTAAATTTTTAATATTTACCCCCTGCAGTTCAGAAAGTTTCTACTTATTTCTTTCAGTCACTCTTACAATCACAAGTGGCTGCGTTACAATCGCAACATATTGCGGCGCTTCAGACGGCTGCCGGTACGACGTCGTCTGAGTCGAAACCGAGGGTGGTAAGCAACTTTTTTTTCTGAAAAAAAAANAAAAAAAAACTCAAAAAAGTTTCGAATTCCGAGAAGAGAAAGGCTCTTTTAAGAAAAAGAGAAGAAAAAGAAAAAAAGAAAAAAAAGATGAAATGATTCTATGGGACGGGACAGCTCTCTGGCGATCCTACCTATGTTGAGGGCGATGTAAAAGACAAAATTTTGCACCTCAAAAAATTTATTGTATAAGTTAACCAGGGAAAAGGTGTTCATAGGAATCCTGTCAGCGCTACGTCTTGGGAAATCGCATGGGACATTTGAGAAGTCTCGCGTTGATACAATACTGATCAAAGATTTATTTTTTCATAGATACCATCTGATTTTTTTAATATGCAAAAAAACTTGATCATTTTTTCACTGCTGAAAGTTCTGGTAGATATCGATACCCTTAGCCTTTAGCAGTAAATTTTTTCCCAAACTGGTTAAGACTGCCACTTTGAATCTTTACAAACCAGTAATTCCCCTTTGAACTCCTTAAGCCTGAGTTTTCCATTTGAACTCTTACCTGTCTTCTTTTCTACATGGTTTTCTATCTGTAGTCAAGTGGTATTGACTCATATGCCTTTATTTCAGAACTCTGACTACGTGATGCCTCGGAAACGGGTTGGTGGTTCGACGATGAAAACCGCCAAGGTATGTGTAACTTGGAGAACGCTCTTCTGGGTAGACCAGACCGGTGCAGCTCAGCTTTTGACGTATTCTCCTGAAAATAATTGCGAAACCAATGAAGCCTTCACTGAACTCTGCAACTATACTTAGTTTTTTTTAAACTTTGGGAACAAACTGCATCTGTCTTCGAGTGCAAAGCGTTGACAGTCTATCTGTTGCAGTTTTTACCGCTGCGGCGAGTAAAACTTAAGGGAAGAAAAAAATGACTAGCTATTTTTTAGTGATTCAACCGAATCGAGTTAGTATTACTTTTACCTTTCCGATTTTTACCTTTGATCATTTTCATGGGAAGTAGGTACCATTAGAGAGTAGCAGGGCCAACCAAATGAAGATCCTAAACATTTTTCATGGGTTGACGGTAATAGTGATTTAGTCGTACCACACAGAAGAAGGTTCCATCTTGTAGAAATCTGGAGGGCTTTCTTACCTGAGAAATGAGAAAGTTTCTTTTTGTCTGGAATCTCCCAGTTTTCGAGGAGGTTGTAGGAAAAAAGAGGTGCAAAGTATAATAGATTTGCTGTGGTGTAGTGATGAAAAGTTTGGGACATAATAGATGAGTTACCAGTCCACTACCCAACTAGGTAGGTAGTTCAACTTGTAAGTGACCGCTTGTTTTTTGCATGG
>UZAF01019228.1:0-12365 GCA_900617895.1 Haemonchus placei
AAACATACTTCCCGCAGTACGATTCTTTTCTTCAAATGTAGAGGTCGCTCATTGCGATTTGCTCTCTCATAATCTCTTTTCCAATCAGCGAAACTAGAATAGCGCATAGCTTGGCTAGCCTCGGTTCCGTTCGTTCCCTTTAGAACTTAATTTATGAGCCCTTCCAGGCTTATGAGACTTTACAACCTATACTTTCATAATTACCGATCAGTATTGCATTGCCATTTATGACTTCATTTTTTAGATGATCAGATACGGGCAACTCTTCTGCGTCTTCAACAACAACAGCTTGTCGCTGCTGCTGCACAGGGAAAACTGGGAAAAGTGAGTACGGAACAAAGATGGATTTTATTTAAAGCGTAAGATCGCATCTATCAACTAAGAATGCTTCCAAAAGACACGTTTGGCTAGTTTTGCTATCGTGTCGTATTTAATTAATTTTTTAATTTTCAAGCTAAAAAGTTGTCAACATGACTTTGATCATTTTCAATTTGCTCACTCATCATATTGTTAATTTTCGTCACATGCGATGAATAATTTTCTTTACTAACATTCTTTTTGTTTCTTTCGTCAATAATATCGGCTTTTTCCTCAGCAGGTTCGACCTCCAACCCAGATGATTCCTTCATCAGTACAACGTCAGATGAACAAGGCAAGCTCCTCGCAACCAGAAGAGGCTGTCCATCGAGGCTCGAGAGCTGACCAGGATGGAAGCCCTACGCACATGGTAGAGCCAGGTAATGATCGCAGATTTCTCAGTTCAAATAGTTAACAAGCAATCTCATAATTTGACTAGCATACTTCTAGAGAACATTCTTTTATCGAATTTTGCTTTTTTCGGTTTCATAGGCAAGAAGCAATCTGACGAGAAAAATAGAAGTAGCACCGTTGTGTTATACTGCAGTTTCGTTTTTATTGTCCAGTATAGGCCCTGGACATTTACTCTTTCTAGATGTTCTGGATGCAGCTGCTCGAAATAACGCCGACATGCTAAAGAAAATGCAAATGCAGCATCAGTATGCAGCTATGATGAATGCGATGCAAGGTGAGAGTCATTTTCAAAGCTTTAGTGAGTTATACCGGGCCTCTCAAAATGTGCTACTACGAAGTGGCTGACGTTAAAGGAATGCTTAGACAAAACGGGATATTTTTTATTGCTTCTTACATTGCTGGCGTCGTAAGTATAGACTTTTTTGGTTTATTCGCTGGTTTTTTGATCGGGAACGGGACAACGGAAGCAGATTTGCTTTTCAAATTCCGAATGCGACCTTTCTATTTGTGACCAAATACCTTGATTCCATGACTTGTTGCGTGTGTTGATTTGTGTTTTGTTTGTGTTTACAATCAGGCTCATACATATTGAAGTAGTGTTGGCATCGATGATGATGGCTAATGAGCTTTATTAATGGTGATTTTATAGCCGTTTGTTTTGCTGTGTCCTCATGTCATGCTGGGTGCTCATTACTTAGGAGTAGCTTAGCTATTAGCTTAATGTGTGTGCTTCAATCTCTTTAACCTTCACCGCTGTATGTGGTCGTTTACTATCCTTGCAAGATCCTTTTCTCTAAAAAGTTGTATATTCTTCCCATTGAACAAAACAAACACAGTCCAGGCGACCTGATCTTGTAGTACATCCGTACCCCTCCTAATTTTCCGATATAGGCCCTTGAACAGCCCATCTTTACAATTGGAATGTAGTTTTTTTTACTGAAATATCCTCATTCGCTTTTAAGGTGGCCTTCCTATGGCGGCATGGCGCCCACCACCTCCAAATAGTAACAGTGCCGTACCTCCAAATCCTCAGGCTCAAGCTCAGATACTCATGCAAATGGCTCAGGTTCCTTCATATTCTTTGGTTGACTGAATTGCTGAAGTCAATGGTAATGTTTGTATTTTAGTCTCCGTTTTTGTTAGGGCATCATTCAGGTACAGCAACTTGCTCATGCTCAACAACAAATGCGTCTTAAACAGCAGGCTCTTGCCAAAATCATGCAACTACAAGGTCATCAACAAGCTGTTGCTGCAGCCACAGGAATGCAGGTTGGTTTAAGTTTTAACTTTTTCGATGTTGTAAGTTTTCTTGTTTGTGTGCTGTAAAAAGTAGTTTGCAAATTTAGGTCCCCAATGTAGCCGAGCGTAGTTCGCAGAGTTACCCTGGCTCGTCATCGTTTGGTGCAGCTTCTGACTTGTCCGGTCCCATTCAAAGTCCACTAGAGAAGCTACTCGCCGCAGCTGGCGTTCAACCATCGCAATTCACTGGTGGATCACAGGAAAGCAACTCGTTCCAGAGCACCTCTCAAGGAGGTGTCGGGCCGGTCGGAGCGCGCATGCCACCACCTTCTGTACGTCCGATGAGCCTCGAAGAATTGGAGCGCAAACTCACCGAGCAAACTAAGTGAGTTCGACGCGGGCCTCGTCTCCTCTGACTGCACACAGACGTAATTTCATGTTCATACCTTATTCCTAATATTGTTGTAGACTTTATTATTTTCTTGTTTTTCACTTTCTAGTTCTTTAAATCGTTGTAGATGCGCCCGGTTGTTTGGTGCATGTGTGTTTAGTTTTCTCGTGTGTGTATGCGTGTGGGTGCGTAGGTGGTTTTCTTGTGGAAGATATTTATCGTTTCTCTTTATTCTTCTTTCTCCCTGGCGTTTGCCATCTATTCATTATTATGATTGTATTCCAGTATTTCACTCAATTACTGTGTATTCGGAATCCAGAGTTGGTTTGGTTTTGTTGTGTTTACCGGGTGAGCATTGGGGGACAATACGGCGAGCAGTAGCGTCCCGTTCTGCACAAATATCACATTTATCCCTTTGCCGGTCCGGCACATGTCGCCCTTGAATAGCCATGCGACCGCTGCGGCTTAAGGATTGTATAGAATGCCTTTAGGGGTAGCATGACGCGTGATTTTCTTCCTTCTGTTCTGTGTATTTGTCCTTGTGTACTTCTGTCTCACTTCCTTCTCTATATCTGTTGCGGCCGATTTCATTAATTGGCGATTTGATCTGGTTTTCTTGCTTACCGGTGCGCGGCGGGCCAGTGTTTCGCTGTGTATTTGTGTATGTGTTTCATGTGTTGATGGTGCGCTCCGGCTATCCTCAACCCGTGTGAAAATGGGCGGAGATTCCACGCGAAACCACGCCCCCTTTTTCACTTTGCTTGGTTGTATGCCGCCGGAACTGCTGATACAAATTGTCTTGACGAAAAGTATTCGTTCTGAGCAGCCCTGTACAACGTCTCTTTCTTCTGCATTTTAGGAAGAAGTTATGAAAAGTTACGTTATTTTTAGCCAACTAGTTTGCTTTCTTAAATTCAAAGTGAAACTCGTCGCTATTATCGAGCCTTCTAAAATCACTATTAATCTTTACTACCCTAACATGTTATGCCTATCTACATTCGTACAATAAAGGATGTTTCGAAAATCAATTTGTGCTGTCTTCAAAGGAGGGTAATTGAGGTTGTCTTTAAAGATGTTGACTCTGCGAGAAATGAACTGGTTTCCAAACCAGTCGCTCTAAAATAGAGGAAATCAGATCGATACATGAAGAATAACGAATTGTATGAGTGGCGTGGGAAGTGAGTTCACTTCACTGTGGGAAAATCTGTTGTCCTTAGCAGTCCTATGAAGCTGATCAGAACCTGAGTATCGTAGCGACAGAGCGACAAACGTCGAAGGTGGCAGGATGTGCTGTTTCAGAGGGAGGCCTGTGGGAGCTTATGGTCATTCTTCTGAAACCATTGGTACACTCTGCTCTCCAATTCGTTCACACATTCGACATCATCAGGACTCGTAATGGCGCTGGACTACGGGATCAACAACCGCGTTCCGGTTCGAACTTTCAGGGTCTGGACCTGTACTTTGGCATGTGCGTCTATCAAAATCTCACCCGAACACCTCTGCCAGTGCTACCTGAACATTCCTTCCGTTATGCTTTAAATATGTATGTATTCATCTATCCATACCCAAACCGTGCAGGTATACGGTTATACATCAAGGTCTGTATGGGCCAAAATTGTCCGCTCGTTCAACGGTTGTTCTTAAGATTGTTAAAGCAAAATTCCTCCGGCCTTTCAAACACACCAGCTACCAACAGCGTGAGCGGACTACAAAACTCGTATCGTTTTGGTAAAGTATAGGAAATTTTCGAAAATGCGAAATCGAGCGGTTCTCGAATGTGTGTAATATAAGATAAGGTCTTTCGTATTACTCACTCCTTTTTGGAATGCGCCATGCACTTGAGTTCTTGTCAACATTGTATAGTAGTAAAATATTGAATATGTAGAACTTTCTTCAGAGATGACTAGCCCGTCGTTTGTTGATCTAAGACAGTAGCGAGTGCCAGTGAACCCATTAGACAGCCACGGTCAACCCTCTTATCACTTGGAACGCTATTGATTGATAGCAGCTTCGTCACCTCGTAACTACTTTATTGCTTTTTGTTATTGATTTTTATTTTTTATTTCATTCACCTCTGAACCCAGCCTCATCACTTTCTCAGCTTGGCGATCATTGAAAGCTCACATAATTTCCATCTCCCATGAATCTTGGGTCATCGTTTTTCGAAAGCTTTCAATTAGCAAAAACGGGATCATGCTCCCTTCGTCTATCTGTCCTTCAAAAACTCCGAAAACTTCAGAAACTTAGCAAAAAAATTAACGAATATTACGCTCATTATGTTAAATGGCAGCCTTGAAGGGAACACTACTGAAGGGCCCTACTTTCGTCGGCGCTGTATCCTTTCTTCTTGGAAACGGGAAAGACCTGGAAAAGGGTGAAAACTACGCGACAACCTTCATTCAACTGTAAGCTATGCAGTCGACTTACAGCTTGAAAACACTGAAACATCCAAGAGCTAGGCTACTTTGTAAGGGAAGGAAAAAAATCGAGCTCGAAATCAGCCGTGCCACTACTCCGGTAAAAGATAATTTGATTATTCAATGCTCGCGTTGGCATTTGGCGGATGCGTTGCAGTGGCAAGTGGCGCACTGTCCTACACGCACTACTCGGAGATCGATTCCGGGCTCGGTACTCATTTATAGTGGGCGCCTATTGTTCCGGAATCCTCCCCGAATCCCCACTGCAAGCGACAGAGGTCACGCGGCGGCTACCCTATCCTTGCACTAGGGAATCAATCCTTTCCCTACAAAGCGCGCGACTGCGCGCGATCGGGTGCGGCTAACGTGACGCCGTTTTCGGGGAGAAGATACCGCGCCCTTACCATGATGAACTGTAAGGGAAAATGATCTTTCTCACATGAAAGCACATTCCGAGCCACGGGGCGTGTAGAATATAACTAGGCTTAAAAACAGCTCACCTAACGGCAATTCACTTGAAGTTAATCAGTTGGTCGACTGGGAACACACTTCATGACCAGTTCAAAACGTTGCGTGATACCTGACGTGAGCCCTGCTGATGCGGCAAAATGTCAAATTATCTTTAACTGACATTTTTATACATCGACCATCCCTCGAGATTTACATTGCCTTTGCAGTTCCACAGAAAAGATTTTTATTCACTAATTGATTTTTATTCGCTAGTAGATTTTTACCATTCAGCCATGGCACGTGACAAGCACTTGCCCACAGCAGATACTTTCGATGGTTCCCTGCCTCCATGGCTCTATGATTTTTCAAATTCTAAGCTCTTATCGTCTCGTTGTTGAAACCTTTGGATCGTATCAATCCTGGAGCCAAATCCACTGCTGATAGAGCAAACAAAATTGAAATGCATTTGATCCCACACCACTTCTATTCATTGACAATTTCTTCAAATTCCTTTAGTATCTCAGAGCGAAAAGCGGTCCCCTCCTACAAAGTTGCGCTACCAAAGGGCACGTCATATTGAATATTCCTCCTTTATAGGTCCCTGTGATTCTCTGAAGTGTAATCCCTATTGAATCGTCCTAGACAAGCAGCAGAATTTCAGAAGCTCATCTACACTGACTCGACTTTCCATCAGTATTTAACCCTCGGAATATCGTCCCTCGAACTTTCTGATCCCAAAGCGAGGCGCTGCAGGAAGGACTTAGAACCTTAGGGGAAAGTAAAGCTTTCCAGTGGTATCGTTGTCAAAATCCATGTTACTAATCAAATCTAAGAAATGCAATTTTCGCGGCCCCGTATGATCAGAAGTCTTTTCTTGATGTACCTTTAAGTCGTGTTCCAGAGATGGATCTTATCCATCAGGCAAAGCTATTCCTATGCAATCAGTTTTGAAGTTATAATTGTTTTCGTATGAACACATGCGGCTTGAGCGTGTTCGAAACTTGAGAAATTGGCTTCTGTTCTCTAGTTGCTCTGTTAGGGATGCTCACACATTTATCCAAAAATAATGTGCTTTTCAGGTTTGACTCGAACCTATTGGGCCCCTTTAAGCGATCACAATCAGAGTCCTGTAAGAATGTGGCGGCTATTTCTAACAGTCTCGACAGCTTGTGCCTGTTCCCTTTGTCCTCTGAGAGTTCCACCGCGACCGCGGCCTCTGGACCAGTACAAACTACCATCTATACCGCACCTGAACCTTGAAACCATGCCACAGTTTTGTGAGGATTTTACTCAGTCAACTTGCTTGTTATTGGGTAGAATTTCTGCTTTTTTTTCTTCTGTCTAAATAGAATTTCAGGTAATTTTTCACGTCAGCTAGAGGTTGATGAACAATGTAGAACTGGTTTCGAAGAGTTATTTTGCAGTACCGATGACAGCTTAGGTGAGGAATTTCGATTCCGGCAATGATGTAATCGAAAAAATGGCTCCACTGCTTTTCAACAGTATAAGCAAGGAAAGAAGGGTTTCGTGGCAACTTTGGTATCTTTAAATGCTTTCACTGGGAGTCACCCGATCATATGACAATCACGTATGGAGGATATAAACATCCTCCATACCTGATTGTTAATCAGGAAATGGCCCTCTAAAGGGTAGCATCAGTTTATTAGGATAAGATTCGAAGAGCCACTAGTCGATCCTCTGGTAAGCCATCAACAGCTAGAGCACAATGTTGAACTAGAAGTTGTATGGGCTCCAATTCTGCTTATGAAGTCCAGTTCATACTAAAATTGTTCTCGAAATATCCCTAGGATGAATGCCTACTTCCCCTATATTATACGTGGCCCTGCCATACCGGAAAAAAGCCTGGATAAAGCAATGTAAGAGTTCAAAGACCGCATCGGCTGTATGTCACACCCAAAATCAGACGAGTTTCAACAGTGTTGCAGGGCTATGTTTACGAGAGACACCCATGTTGGAAATTCAAACAACTAGTCGTGACCCATGGCGACGAAGAAAGGCAATTTTGGACATTTTCGGCACAATGTAGACAATTCTTTTGCAACAGTTGAAATATCACCCAAATATCCCTTCTACGCCACTTCTGATGGTGATCTTTATCTTCAACATTTTTGGGGAGCCGCTTTTCCTCTTTCCCGCGAAGCCGGAAGATTTTGGCTTTCTTCGAAGCCAAGGAACTATTCTACCATTTTTCAACCTATGAAGGATGTCTCTAATTATCATAAACTGCGGCTTTAAGTAGGAATGCTGCTGTAAATTTATTCTCATGACCCAAGAAAAAGTACAAGCAGATGTACCTTCAGTTCTACTGACGATGCCACCTTCTAAAAAGTTACTCGAGTACGGGCCCGAGGACGTAGCTTTGTCCACAAATCGCTGACCTTATAGGAATTACTTGATTACTTACTATTACTCTAATTTCTTCTAATTAAATCTATGTAGTCAAATCAGAAGCACGATTTGGATAAGATAAGAAATGTTGTGCATTGATTCAGATGCCCTCTTCTGTTCGGGACAAAGTGAAAGCTCAGATCGCTGTTCAGAATGTGCCCATAAATGGGAATCCAACAAATGGGTCATTTCATGTCAGTTACTCTTAATGTTGTTATATTATACTATGAATGATTTTTGATAGATTACTCCAGATAGTTCTAAATAAGTATTGCGATTACTCAAGAAATGATAATTGAAGAGCTTTTACGGGTGTCCTTGGAAATGTCAGAAGAACTCCAACAAAACGTAATCTTAAAATTCTAGTTGCCCGAAAATAAATTCAGGGTGGGACTCTCTCGGAAAGCCTGCAGCTGGAGTCAGTGACGGCAACTACTATTGGCTTGGTGACTACGAGCTGTGCACAAAGTTACGAAGGTACTGTTTACTATGCACTTCGCCTTGCCTGTTTATTCGGGTGTGGTGCATTAGGAACGAAATGGTCGCGTCGCGGTGAGAGGGATGTCGCGCGCGAAAGAATGCAAGTACTAATAGTAGAATTATGCATAAAATAATGATCGCATATCGAATGAGCTGTATGAAGAACGCTGGAGCTGCAATAACGACGAATGAGTGGTCCGCGATAGCCGCGTGCGGCAAGTCGATTACCCAAAATCGTTCCTAAAGCCCGTCTCCCGTCTCCGCAAAAGAAGAACTTGAAAAGAAAGAATAACACATTTTTTCTTTTCAAGTTCTTCTTTTGCGTTTTTTCAACTAACCTTACCTGTATATTGCGGATTACTTGGATTTTGCATTTTCGAAATTACTATGTAATAAATATTTTTCACGTGACTTCTGCCGGAGAAAAAAAGTTAAGTTGCAACCTTTCTGAAGCATTGGCGCGGGACCAGAGGAAAATCTAACTTTGGAGTTGAAGGCTGAGTACTAGCATGACGTCCTAAATAAGCCACGACCTTTATTTCGAGAAATGAAGTCACTTCAACAAATATCCACAATTTCTTCTTGATTTTCCAGTTCTTACGCTTTTCTTCTCTCTTCCTGCCCCAAAAGCCTGTGAGGAGGGAGAAAAAGTTCTTTGTTTTTCGACAATTTTTATTCCGCTTTTTTCTGGAAGTGTTGAATACTTACTTAAGAGATGGCAAATTTGATGGGCGATACTGTAGAGTGGAGCTGGAAATCCCTGATGCACTGGTATGCCTTTGACTTTTTTTGAGTTTTTTTTTGTGTGGTTCATGTACTGGTCTGCCTCTGCAGGTCGAAGAGGGTTGCCCACAAACTGACCCACTGGCCATTGTTCTTGGTGTTTGCATGCCGAGTTCTTGTACCGATGATCAACTTCATCAGCTGATTCAAGGTAGTTTTAACAAATTTCCGCTGATAAGTTCACTTTTCTCTGTATGGAACGCCACTACTCGGAATGCGCTACATATATGTACAGTCTCCAGTGCAAAATTGCTGGAATCCCTCGAACAGAGATTAGTCGGTAAAATTACTTTGAGAGCAATGGTAGGAGGCGTCCTTAGAATGTGCTCGAATAAGAGATTAAAGGATATTTATAACACCGAGAGATTTTTAATATTCCTAAACAGTTTGTAAGTACCAGGGAGTAGGTTCATCTAGTTTTGTTCATTTTTGATTGTTTTTTGCCATTCCAAAGCCAAAAGGGAAAGGGCCTTTTAGAGTAGAGCGAAGAGCGCCAAGAGGGGCGCACGTGGCGTAAACGTGCACCGCTGGTTTTTGCGTTGGAGCATGTAATTTTCCAACAGGGCTGCGCAGCTCACACATAATAATATGGTTTCGTCACGTTGTACCCTACGTGAATGTGGGAAAAAGGATCATCATGTACTAATGGAAATTTGTGAGAAGTTAAATACATGACCCTAAAAAAGTAAATCAAGAAATTTTAACCGTCGACCCGCGCGTACTGATCAACCACCGGCGTTTCCAAGGTGTGGTGCAAAAGGAACGAAATTGTCGCGTCGCAGAAGGAGAGACCTCGCCCGCGAACGAATGTAGCAGAATGCAGCAGCAAGTGAGAAATACAGGAACAAAAGAACGAACTTTAGAATCATGTCAAAAGTAACAATCGCATAGCGATTGAGCTGTAAGAAGAACGCTAGAACTGTAATAGCGAGGCTAATGGTCGGCGACAGCCGCGTGCGGCAGATCGATTACACAAAACCGTTCTTACTGTCCGTCTCTAGCGCTGCCAACAGAGCGAGCGTCACCAGCGCGTCACGCTCAGCGCTCTACTCTCAACGTTCTACTCTGCAATAAGCCAAACAAGGGCTAATCAAAGATTTCAAGACTTTCTGCAACATTTTCACTTCCAGATTATTCGCCATACAAGTCCGTCATCGATTGTGAGTTGGATGTTCATCTTTCGACTTCAGCTCTCATCATGTTGTAAGTGATATTGTGCAATATAAGAGGATAAATTAGTATCATTGTTACTATTAAATAGGCTAAAATATAAATACTGCTGTAAAGCGAAAAAAAAATCGGAGAATGATTGTTTAATGACTATTCCTTTCAATTCTTCACGAAATTTTGTGAGAAAAAACTTCACTGGAAGGTTTCTGAAGGGGTCTCCATTAACAGAAATTGCAGATGACGCGTTCTATCGCGTGTAGTCTGACCTAAAATAGCACTTTGCCGCATCCGGGGGACGGTACGAACGTGCGTCCGAGGGTGCGCGCGGCAAATTGCGCGGCGAAGTTCGTGACGATTTGTACGACTCTGACGCCAACTTTCGGGGCACAAACTCGAAGTAGTGTAGTTTGGTAGGGTCAGATGCTTCCTCCTAATCTACTCTATTTCAAATTTGAGCTCAAATGATAGGCGCTCAAGTCATTCAAATAGTTACGAACTTGACCGCGCAATTTGCCGCGCGCATCCTCGGACGCACGTTCGTACACATACCCGCCGCATCCTGACCTAATGGCACACGTTAACACCGCTCGTTTCCTGACATTTTTGATTGTGACCGCATTTTTTGGCGTAATAAAAGTAAATGATGTAATAAATAAATACTTTAAGAGGTGCGATATGTTTTTGGCTAACACTACAAATACTCGTCACTGTGCTTGACTTACAGTCGTCTTTTTGGATGAGCCTCAACATCAAAATCAACGCCAGTCGAGCACTTTCAACTAAACGGTCTGTCGTTTTGCACTTTTCATTGAATTCTCTGGCATTATTTATAGATACAAGAAAATAGGGAGTGATTATCTCTCGAATATTATTTTTAATTTTTGAGTGCTCCGCAGAATCTTCATGCACTTCATGGTCTTGAATTCATCACATTCATTTGGCTGGTTACAGCGATGGTCTATAATTTTATGCAACCTTACATTGGTAAGTAGTTTTGATATCGTAATCAGTATTTTTTACTGTGAGCTCGATTTCATCAATATATTAGGTTGAGTAGAAAGTTTTGATCGGGTTTTCATCTTTTTTTGAAAAAGTCTTATTTTCATTGGAGGAGAATCTCAATCAGTAATATTTTCGATTCCCGAAGCCCAGAACTGTGGCAGCCGCGATCCAAAAAAGCTGGAAATCCCAGTTTTGCGTTCCGAGTGATCAATGAATTTTCTATCGCGAATACGATACTTCAAGCAAGAAACAAGTGGTGATCGGACGGAGCAAGATCTGGCGAATAAGAAGGATGGGGCAGCACTTCTCATCCAGGTTCGACAATTTTCTAACGAGACAATTTCGCAACATGCGGTCGAGCGTTGTCGTAAGGGAGGCAAACATCATCATTACGGATGCTTCCTTCGGATAAAGTCGGCCAAACTTTGTAGCTGAGAAGTGTAGATGTCGGCAGTCACGGTGGTACCCTCAGGAATTTATTTGAAATCGAGCATGCCTTAGGAATCCCATCAACAGCTTAGCAAAACATTCCTCGTTGTCCACTTCTCCTCTGTCTTGAAGGTGGTTCCTCACTAGGCATCCATTGGCGATGTCACTTATGCTTCACATAAAGGACCCAGCTCTCCTATTCATCTCATTGAGAACTCTCTCCTGTGTGAACGAAGAAGCAAAGAGGTGCACACACTGATCCATGATGCTTTGTCCGAGTCGTTCAAACCGTGTGGTACCCATCTTGAGAGTATATCGCGGCAGCCGAAGCCGTGGAGATGGTTGACGAGTTTTCTGACTGCACCCGAGTGACAAACTCAAATAATGAGTAGTAGTTGTTGCCTTCTCCATTAAAGCAGTGTGCAAAGTTTCGTCATTCAAGGCAGGGGAACGTCCGTTTTCTTTGAATGCGCCACAGATATTTCCGACAGCCGTCGATAGATTATGGCCTTGCAGAAATTCGTAATAGACGATAGCTCTTACAATCAGACAGCTTCGGTCGACTGAGGTCACTATTGCGAAACACTTGCAAGGACATGCTTATATATGCCCCCCTCCCCAGTACAGGTCCGCCGACGATCTACCATAACCTATTACGAAATCCTTCCAAGTGGCCCTACAAAAAGATCTATAGTAAAGGATGAAAATTCCGATCAAAACTCTTTACTCAACCTAATAATAATTGCCAGTCCAGCGATTCCCTCTTCACTCTCTGTCGAGTTCCATTACAAAATGTACAGCGTGACCCACATGAAGTGTGACGG
>UZAF01019228.1:13653-25695 GCA_900617895.1 Haemonchus placei
GGGTGGGGAAGAGAGTCCGGCTAAGTTTTCTTACCCGTGAAAGAAATTCGCTCACGCAGCTGTGCCCTCATTTGTAAGATCTGATTGCGAGTTGTTGACCATTATTGAACAACTTCACAGAAAACGTCGCCTTTTCTTACGACGCTGTCTCTTCGGTAGCTGCTCATCCAACCAACAACTATTCGTATCTGGTCGACGGACTTCTGGCTCTATCCGCTCTTTATACCACCTACCTACTCTATGGAGATGTTGCCACAATTTTTGATATCCTCGATGTAATACGAGTTACTTTGTTAAGGTAAGTAGTACACTTCGAAACATCATCATTAGCAATGAGCAGTCGTCTGACAGGTATAGTAAAAGGTGATTTGCTTTTTGGAGTAAATTGCAATGTGACCAGGGTTAAGCCTGTGGGAACTGTGCATATAGCTTTCCTCTTCATTTTTGCGCCTTACTCAGACAGGGTATTTCACAACGCCCAGTTTCCAATTATTCTACACCTTGAATACTTATAAATGCCAGTTACTCGTCATCTTTGCACCTTGCTCTGGTTGTGATCTCAACTTTTCTTCTTAAGTGTCTAGGTTCAAGGAAATATAGTATAGAGGAAAAACTGCTTCATGAATTGTTCAGATTTTGGCCAGCTTACGCGTTTTGTGTGCTATTCATGTGGATTCTATTTCCTGAAATGTCAGCAGGTCCTTTATGGATCCATACAGATACGGTAATCTAACAATTTCTCGATTGTTATGAGGGCAGTATTATAAAATGAAATTACTTCCAAGGTAGAGCGGTGCACCGACAGTTGGTGGAAAAATCTTCTATTCATCAATAACTTCTACGGTGTCAAAAACACGGTAAATATTTATGAGGAACATTTTGAATACATAATAGAAGAACTTCGAGAACCTTTTGGATTTTCAGTGTGTCGATTTCGGTTACGTCGTCTCCTTGGAGGCACTTTATTTCGTTCCACTAGTGATTTTAATCTACGTAGCCAGAAAACGGTTGTTACTAGCCAAAGTGAGTAAGTTTTCTGAAGATGATATTGGATAAAAGCCAACAACCCTTTATTATCACACCTCTCTGGATGGAAGGAACCTTTGCCTTCGGAACTTGAATTCGAGAGGGGCTTTCACAGAGGCACAGTAACACTTTAGAGGAGAGCTGATTCTTCTAAGGATCATATTTAGGCTAAAAATTGAGGCAATGGAGAAGGTTAGGTTGTCCTAACAATAAGTAGAGCTTCCATTGGAGGTGCTTCGCGTAAAGTCGCAAAAATGTCTCCCTGCCATGTCATTGGAATTCCTGTCTAACTTTCGTGAAATGAGTAGAAATGGGTAAAATGTGCAGGAACTAGTAACAATCCTAATATTGAAATGGCGGAATATATAAAGACTATCCCTGGGAACGGACGATCGTGGTGTAGTGGCAAGTGGTGCACTATCACACCCGCATGGTAAGGGTTTCGAATCCCGAACCGATATCCGCTAAGACAACCAAGATTTTCATCCCTTTGGTGTTGATCAATTGGTGCCAGACTGGTCTGGTAGGATAAGAGCACTGACTTTCACATCGGCTAGTCACCGCAAGTCATTGTATGGGTCAGGGGAGATTCAGGAGTAAAAATGAAGGCAAGATATATGTACATTCACCCTCGCGTGAGCTTGGTCAACGCTCAATGACTAGCGCTTTATTCCTGGAAACTAGTTGGATCTCTAACTCGGACAAATTTTCTGGACGAGTTCCTGTAATCCATAATCTACTTCAGATCATCGCCATCGTTATCATGTCGTTGACGATATCGTGGAGTTTCTATCGGACATTCGTTGGCGCTCTGCCGCCGGCTCCTCTTCTCACTGCCGAACCCGTACCGTAAGCAAGCATCTTTCGATTTCTTTTGTCGAATTCATTTAGAAGTGCTTTGAAGGTGTTTAACGAATTGAATTTTTGAATAGAATCTTAGAAGTCATTTGAAACTAAAATGAGACCAATTTCGCTCTGTTGTGTGCGTGATGTACAGGCAAGGGGCTTGTAGCTGAACAGCTGCTCCTTGCCTGTACTTCAGGCAGCAAATGAAATTTACATCGAAGCAGTCAAGACGACGCTCTAGTCTGTCTAGAATGTATTTGTCACTACTTTGCTTATGAGGGTTTCAGAAGCAACAGCCTTACGGGTGCGGTTTTCGGACATCTATCTACAAAACTGCCTATTATGGAAGCATAAAAACATTTGCACTATTTGTCGCGATATTTGGCCTTTAAAACTGTGCTTTGCCAGCTTATTTCGGGATAACTGCCAGGTGAAGAGACCTGGGTCTCTAGAACCTAATTCAGGGTGGAGCTGACTGAACGAATGCTGGACGAAGTTCTCGTGTCACCATTTACTCGAGCCTCACCGACTATCGTCGGCTTTTTGTTTGGCGTTTGCATGTGGAACGAGGATGGCACCTTATACAAAGACATTTTTGGAAAGGCAAGTTCAAGAAGAGCTCTCCCGTTACAATGTTCTCAAAAGCCCAAGGTTACTCGTCCATGGAAGAGCATAAAGCTGTATAGAAAGCCAATTGAATTGCGATTCTCTACTGCAAAAATTCCATGCGATTCCTTTTCAGTTGTTCACGGTGATGATGACGATGTGGGCAGCATTATCAGGATTGTTCGTTATGTTCTCGTTGATGCCGTTCGCCACTTCGTCCGTCGGCCATCCACTGTTCCTCGCCTTCTATGCGGCTTTCCATAGACCCCTCTGGGCTACCTCCCTCCTTTCCTTCCTCTATCTTTCCCATCATGGTTCATTCGGTGAGTCATTTATGAAAATTTGCTATAGCCTTTAAGAGTTTTTCTTGAATTAGGTTCTTTCACGAAGGGAAATGGAATGCCACTGTAGTCATGGTGGTTTTTTCTCAGGCAGTACCTATGACAAGATCGCGTTTTTAGCATTTTAATCAAACGCATTTGGGGATGCGCCATTTATTAGAATCGCAGAGGCGCTTCGAATGAGCATTTATCCTGTACAATTGCTCATGATAGTCTTCATAGCACCAGTCGAAGCTTATGTCCTCCCAGGCAAGCTTGGTACCAACTGAAGGCACTGTTCACGATAATTCTGGGGAACCTCATTTTGGACAAATAATGGAAGTGATAGTCTTGATCAACACAAAAGTAGCGAAGGAAACGCGAAAATCGGCATATTTGGGGAAATGCAAGTGTTAAAAAGAGTAGTAAAATTTGGGGATGGACGGGAGCTTGATGACTAAAGGTGCATGAGATATTTGGACGGGTTGCCCGATGTATGTGCTATTGCCTACAGCTGGCTACAGCAAGCTGCCTGTGTGCAACGTGTGGATCTTGGTGTGAATGGTGCAACCTCTACAGCCTCTACAACTTCGTGAAGGCTCGTACGCATTGGGCGTGTACGTCGGCTAAGCTTGTTTTTGAGGCGCTTATTACGCTTTATGTGGGCCATTTTTTGGCCCAACAGGGTCCCTTGTGCTGTTATTGGGGGCCACACATTCGTCCTCTAGGGAGGTCTCAAGAACCGTTTTTATCCTGAACTGGGTCTATAAGAGGCACCGCCGGGATAAAATGCTTGGTTGGTCAAACGGCGTCTCAAACCGGGATTCGATCCGAGTACGGTGTGTGTGATATCTATGACTATAACACCTCGCTTACAGTAGCACTATAAATGTAAAAGTGGTAGTGATACCACTTTGCATGAGCTCAACAGTCCAAAAAGTATTCCCACAAAAGAAAGGCGAGTTAAAAGAAATCAATAGCTTTCTTAAGAGCATGAATAAAGAAAAAGTCTGGCTAACAGACTGCAAAGCGTCAGCATACTGAAGCGAGAAAGCGATAAAGTAGGCTAGGACGGGGGGAGGGGGGTTTCGTCATAGAGTATACTACATGGCGGTTGATAAAGTACTTCGACTACGCACAAGTTCAATAATTGACTTGTTTATGGGAGTGATGCGGAACATCATTCAATTCATTTTTCCTCAAAAAAAAAAACAATGGGCTGAAAAGGTAAACAAAAACAGAGCTCAGAAATTCTCCAGAGAAGTGAACGTAATTTAGAGAAGTGCATGACATGGAGAATGAAGAAAAAACCTCTCATTGTATTTCCTCCTTTACAAATTGTTTTTAGTTTATCTCTCCACTGTTTCGAGTGTTGGGTTGTTGTGACCAAAGGGAAGCTCAAGCGCCTTAGTTTCTCACAACTTTTCTTGCATCGATCAACTTTTTTATATGGTTCAACACCGTATTTTTCAGCCTGGATTCATGCCATCTTAACGTGGCGGATCTTTTCACCACTGTCAAAGCTCACATGGATCGCTCTGGTCTTTACCGAACCCATTATACTCTACTTTTTCTCATCTTTATATCGTCCGTCCTACGCTACCAACTGGAGCACGGTGGGTAAATTTGCTAACATTCGTTTAATCACGTACTTGATCGGTTTCTGTTATTCAGTGTTTACTTATTTACTTATTTTAATCTTTTCGCTTATTGATTTTACTAATTTATTTAACGGATATGCTGACTTCGTAAGAATCATAGAGGAGGGCTATGTAATGAAGGTTACTTTTATCGGCTGAAGAGCTGGTCGGAGATGACATAGCAGCAACTGGCTCACTACTACGAGCATGATTGGAAATTGAACCTCGCATCAATGCCAGCCCAGTCCATACTGAACGGCGAGCTTGAAGAACGCTGGAGGACTCTATCCTTCGTCCTTTATTAGCCAAAATGTACCACTGCGGCAAGTCGGAGCTTCTGGAGGTCCATTTGAAGAAAACATCTCTCGAATGAGAACGAAAAGATGTCTTCATAGCTGAATGAACCCTCCCGTGTGAGAACGGAAAGATGTCTCCATAGCTGAATGAACCACAGTCTTCCAGTCCAGACCTTCTTTCCCTTTTATGCAAAGTATTACATATCGAGGTGTAATACATCTATGTATGTATGTTGTATCCTACTAGAGCTATGTATGTACCACCCGCACAGAAGGAATCAAAGTTGCACGGATCAAATCCTAATTGGGATCAAATCAACCCTCCTCATTTTGTCAGTCGAGTGCAGTCCAGCTTTTCTGGTGCTTCTTTTTTTATGGGGGAGTTTTCTTTCCTCTAGCCGTCATAGCCATTCACTACTTTACCGTTTTTCACTTCGATCTTGATTGTAGTGCTTACTAATATGATATCCCCCAAGCGGAACGAAATTTGTATGGAATCGCTTACATCGTGTTTCGAAGACCCTTCAGATGCACCAATGTTATAACATGCTGTGAAAAACAAGCTGCCTGGGATGAATGGTGGGAGCTTTTGCCTAAATGCAATTACCTCTGCCTCTGACCCTGTTAGCCACCCAGTTACTCAAAGCCTTAACCTTTTTCTCAGTTGTCCACTGTGACAATTCGTAGCGGACCTGATTCTTCCTCGAAGTGTGGCTTCGACCCCTTTGAGCGCACCGCACCTTCCTGACATTCTGCTATGGTTTTTGCCTCCATTTGTGATGTGATGTCTTCCCTATCATCTATCCTCGTTCCTCACCTTCTACTTCTTTATTCTCAACCCCTTTTTGTGACATTTTCCCCAAGGATACCCAAAGAGCTCTAGCTCTAGGCCCTTCCTGTAGGGTGCAAAACGCTTCGCGCACGATAGCTTTCGTCTCATCGCGTCCGCTTTATGCGAATAATATATGGTGTTGATTCAACAAGGCGTGATCGGCGCTACTCGATCGCATTTCTCTTAGAGTACCGCTCATTCATTATTCATCGGAGCGATGTGCCGCTTCTCTCGCGACTACGGTCGTTCCGGCCAGCGGCTTTTTCCGGCCCGTCTTCCACTGAACTGCAACTGCCAGCCACAAGCTACTAGAGAATAAATCTTTGACCAGATTGTTCAACTTAATTGTGCGTATGTGAATGAATGGCAAGCGGCGCTGCTATTACCTTCCCCATCTTTGGATTGAAAGTAGCATGCATCCAGGAAGTCTTTCATACTTCTTAGAACTTGCTTATTAACTTTTCTTCCAACTCATGAATTGGATTATTCACTTGTACGGCTCGGAGTCCTGTAATGGCTCATCGGACGCAGAGATGGTGGATTAGTGCCAAGTAGCACGTATGTAGGAATTAGCAATCAGACTTTGGTTCGATGTCTGCCTAGGCTGACCAGCTTCTCCAATCTTCCGGGGTCGATAGTTTGTCACCAAACTCCTATGGGATTGTGAAAGCAAGGACTAGTACTGAAACTTGCATACACCCCCTCTCCCTCCCCCCTTTATCTTTCCATCATACATGCACCTAGTTTTATATTCCCGCACCAAATCAGATGCTTAGCGTAATTCAAGGGACTATTATCACCTTCGTAGCACAAAGAGCCAAAACATTGTAAGTCGTTGGCGGAATTTGACAAAGCAATTACACCTCCCTCTCGTAGAAGCTAACCCATGGAAATATGATTAAGTTGGTCATGCTTTACAAAAACCCGCATCGCTTTCTACTCACCCACTTAATCCAATTTCCTCGTTACAGCAGTGAAGTCAACTGAAAACTCGTCCCCACATTTCTTCAATCAGGCAGTTGATATTCAAAGTGTTTCGTGGCTTTTCCATGCTTCAGATGTGTGAAGAAGCGAAGCAGAAGATTTTCTGCTTATGCCTGTTCATTTACCCTTTTCATGGCTTCTACGCTCCTGGGTGGAAGTCAGATCAGTGGCTCAGTCCACTACAGTCAGTACAAACCAGTTATCCTTTTCTTCAACCTGTTTCTTCATAGCTCTGATGGATTCACGTCAGAGGAGTGGAAAATATTGTATGCTTAAGATAACTTGCATTTTTGTATGAATTCTTTTGTCCCATTCTACCAACCCCTGTAGATGCACAGTGGTGATTTCATATTGCCATCATACGAAACGGGCTGGACTTCCTGGTGGGGGTTTTTTCTTCGGTGTGGTTTCCTCTGTCTCTTGCGCTGTTGGCCACCTCGTTATTCACCTGCGCCTCATTGCACTCCTTAGTGAGAAGTGGATCAAAGTGACTCGAAAGCGTCTTCGGAAAAAACGACCCCCACCTGGTTGGTGGGTTGTTGTAGCAGGCGAACGGAACTGGTTTCACATACCTATACGCACCGCCGGGTCAACAATCCAAAGCTGCCCGTTCCTGGAAGTGTCCCCAGAAGATCGAAACGAAATTAAAATAGTCACTGATTACCTTGGCAGTAAAAATGGCTGGAGTGTCTTTTTTCGAGATAATTTTCTACACAACACAATTCGACGATGAACTCATAGCCTATTTTTACGCCCTAGATGAGTCAACCCCTCGACACATCCAGAAATGGTCGCGATATTCGATGAGGATGAAAAGAGAGCAGCTGGTGGCTACGGTAGTTGAAGAGGGTTTGCAGAGGAACCGGTTGAAGGACATGGCCAGATCCGGCGTTTATCTGAGGCTCTGCAGACGTTCTCTAAACACATTTAGAGAAGTCTCTTCTAGTGAGCTACTTGAGTCCAGGAGAAACTTCAGAACGTTCTGTTTCCTCCCTGACGTTCCCACTCTGACGAAACGTCTAGGGCAGGTGGTGGCATCAGTGAGGATTGATTTCTCTGTCTTATTCTAGATTCGGTTTTTTCTTAAGTATTACTCCTATACCGGTACTCTGATGACAGCGTACCACTCCACTTAGCCAGCGGTAACCAATTTTGTCCGACAAACCCGCAAGCGGGCCAGGCCGTTTCTGAGCCGGTTTGTTTTGTTGTGTCGCATCGTCATCGACACCTGGTAGAGACTGGACTAGGTTGGATGGAGAACCCGGAAACCGCTATTCTGCTTATTGTAATTCTCTCGAACACAGAAATGGGATCCACTCCCCCATGGGTACCGCTCAGAACAGCACTGCCTTCTTCCTCTGATCTCTTCTGCTCGCCCACTAAGGCTTTCTTATAGGCATGGGGCTCGTTGGAAAGACAAAAACAACTCATTGTATGTGCCAAATACCTTACAAATGCTCCTATGGCTGAGAACAAAAATAAAATGCGTGGCGCGTCCCATCAAGACAAGATTACCTGACCTTTTGTAACTTTGGAACGTTCACATTATAATAATATACTTACTTCCTTATTTCTTTGATTGGTGACACGACGTTTTTCAGATCTATGCGGCGGTATCGGCAAGTACATTGGCTTACCTGGCTGCACTACTGATCGACATCTTTCTGACGAGACCGATCAGATGCCTTCTACATCGAGAACAGCTCTACCGATACAGATCGGCTCAAACCAGTTGAAGTCTTCAAAGCCTCTGGTCCTCAAATCTCTGGGTCTCAGACCATCTGTTTTAATAAAAAATGTTCTTTTTTTTTTGGTCTGGTAACGAGTTTGTGGGTTTAGTCAGAGGCCGTTTTTGTCGAATGTGTGGATCTTTTTTTGAAAATCTTACCCACGGACCTCTAGGTCGTTCACCTTATGAAATGCACATCGCAGCATTCTCCCATGGAATTTCGCGCGTTCCCAAGCCATGACGGAGCTTTTTAATTGGCAAGAAAGACACGGACACGACATTATTCACGGGGAATCGAGTCGCCTCCCCGCTAATTGACAAGATCATACGATCCCGATTTGGAATTCTCTATTCAACAGCGTCTTTGAAAAGGCTGATGAGAAGGCTAGTTTGCCTGGAGTACGTTCATAAGGAGAATATTACTAAAAACTAGCAAAACAGTACTTGAGGCAAAAATAAAATGGCAGGGCAGTACTCATGAATTTCACTTTATGAAAGTGAGAAGTTGGCCATTGACGAGAGTGCTATTTGGGAAAACCCAGAAATCCTGGAACAGCGAAATCATACAGAGCTAAGCTTCATGAAAACCGTCTGACTGGGAAAAATGTGGAATCATAAAAACTGCCGAAAGCGCTGGTTAGATATCGATTGAGAGAATCGTGGAATCAATGGAATGGAAACGGAATAGATACTTATTGATTTTTCAATCTCTAGTTCTTTCTGGCGGGTTTCGCGATTTCACGATTTCATCAGCCCGCGAGACGATTTCTCCCTGAAACTGATGTTATAATAAATGTCGCTCTTTCATTTAGTTGTATTAAAAATATTCAGTTACGAATATCAAACTAATTCGTCTCACATTATGTAGATGAAAAAAGATTTAGGAATTCACAAAACATAAAAATTAAGAAAAGTATGAAAGATAAATGAAAGAAAAAAATCAAGGCGGAGATGGTGAGTACTTTTCAAATAGTCAGCGAACCTTGGTGAGAAAAGAAGCGACCGTTCCCTTTCTGGTATTACAAGCTCAGTGCTATTACTGTACTACTATGTTCGTTACAACTATGTTCGCGAGTAGCGAATAGCTCAATATTGGAACTGAAGTCGAATAGAATTTGGAAAAATCGAGAGAGGGATGGGATGCTCTATGTTACTGCACCTACTTTGACATTGAATTTTGGTAATGAAGTTGCTGGAGTCAATCAGTCGCGTTCTTGAGGTACGCCTACGCATTCAACTTCCAGTCGGCATAGTATGAAGGTTTGAATACGTATGTGGCCTATGCAGTGAGTTTCGGTAGCCAGCCGATGCATAAGCCAGTGTTTTTATCCTCCCAGACAAACCTATACCAGATAACCGACCCAGATAGGGAATAAACCCCAGTTGGCTTAGGTGAGTGACGATCCTGAATCACGATGAGGAAGACTGTAAGTAAGTAAAATGTGAAAAGAAGAAAAAGCTGTAACAGATCTTGAGCTTTTCTAGACCGACTCCTGATATTCTTGTGAATTGGTGTCTGTAACTGAGTAGCGCTTATCAAGTGATTATAGAAAGTGCAGCAAAACTTAGAAGGAAAAGAAGCACTGGACCAAGTTGCTTTCCTTTACCTGCTATAAACACAGAACCTTTTCAAATCTATCTTCTAAGCCCGATTAGCTCTCATGTTAGGAAAGCTCATTCACTATCGAATTGCTCCAATATTTGGTGTACGGGCTTAAAACACATTCGATCGCTACAACAATTTCAAATTCCAGACAAATGCATAGCTGCGCAATGGAAAATGATTGTTTTGTTCCCAAAGCTTCTCTTAGTCTCTACAGGTATACGATTTCTAGAAACGAGTTGTGCCACTGATTTTCATACTCGTTTCGAGCAGCACTCAAGTAATTCAGTTCAAGGAGCGGCCACTACGTAACCATCACTTTCAGAGGACCTAAACCCAGTGGAACCTGGAAGGCCCCACCTTGATGTCCCACTGTCACAATGGAAGTGCAGCAGTTCACTCATTGTAAGCCGGAATAGCCAGTTTTGACTGTCCATAGACACGCCCATGTCAAACCTCAGCCAATACTCGATTATTTTCAATTATTTCAAAAGAATTATTACAGTATTCTTGAAATCATTGAGAATTACTTGCTTTTGTAGAGAAGTTGATAAGCTCAAAGAAACTCGAAGTAAGCACAATAGCTGCTATCAGATGCCAGCAAGGATGCCAATGGTAATGCGGGCTTTGTTGAAGATTTTGATCAGTATTGTGGTTTTGAGCCGGCTTCCCTTGGGCAATCCCCCACACCTTCGCTACGTGGTCTCTCAACCGAAACGTTTGTGTCACCCTCTGCACTACAGTAATCCAAAACAGGTACGATTGGTTATTGAAAAAGTTGACTTATACTCGTACTCTTCAATCGACAATTATACGCTGAATAAGACTGAGTTATGATCGAGAAACTGGTTTCCGAATGGAGTAAAATACACTCAGATGAACTGCTGTCTTCACGTATAAGAGCGGGTACAGTTGAAATGAGGTGAGTAGACTTGGGAATGTTAGATGTCATGATTTTTCTCATCCTTTAAAGAAGAATCACGCCACCAAGCCGTAGTGTGTCGCAGCCGGTAACAATTTTTTTGCGAGCGGTCACTATTTCACCTGTAGCTCTGAAATCAGGATGACAGTGGGAGCGACAAGATTGAAGCGAACTGTGCTTCGAAAGGAGGAGGGAGGTGAGAACGGAATGGATGCGAAGAGGACTAGAGAGAAAGTCTTGTCAGCGGAGCTTTTCATCTTGGACCGAGCTCTCCTAAAAGAATAGAGCTTTTCTTCTTTAATCTCAATTAATTGCTTAACAGTGGTGTTGGGATGACCACATAAGGAGTACTGAGACGTGGGTAGTTACGTGCGCAGCAGACATGATGATTCGGCCATGGTCACCCAAGGCACTATCCCAGCTCTGTTACAGTGAAGTGATTTTCTGGATGACCAAATCGTTCTCCTCACCTGTCCTCCTTCATTTGACGCTTTCAAAGGACAGAGTCTCCTCCAGAATTCATGAGGCATTCGCTCTGAGCAGTGCTGTCTGTCCTTATACTGGTGCTGCAGTAGTTCCTCGTAGAGCACTACTGCTAAGTAGCACGTTCCCATTGGGAGAAGGAAATGGGACTAAGGCTCAAATAGCAGGTCCCTGAACACCCTTATCGGTTCGGCAATACTACTTGAAAGAAAAGGCGATTTTGCAGTACCTGTATTTCAGCAGAAGTGGGAAAGTTGCATGACCCTTTTTGATTTTTTCTCCTAGAGACTCGATTATCCGTCTGGTAATGGAGTCATATACATATTGAAAATTACCTGAGTGGAACGGCGCCTCATTCTCAAGAGCTCAATTTCTTTACTACTAACTATTATTAAGATTTATATAAATCATGTACAATCTGACAAGATAAAACGGCAAGACTTGGTCCACAATGCCACACATAGAACATGAAAAAAATAAAATCGATCAATCAATCAATCACTTCCAATCAATAATTTAAAAGAACACAGATCCGTAAATGATTGCTTGGGGACTTGTGTACGTGAGGAAATATCCTATGAAAAATACAGATGAAAAATAGGATGAAGAAGAGCACGGGGATGAGAGATGTGGACTGGCTTCACAAGCCCCAGTGATGGCTGACCTGGTTCGCTTACGTAACCACCATGGCCAGCCGACCGACAAAGATCATTTCGTAAATTCTCAATAAAGCAAGCAGATGATGATGATTAAAA
>UZAF01019229.1:0-25690 GCA_900617895.1 Haemonchus placei
TTTTTCCGTGACAAGCAATCGAACCGTCTCAAATATTCGATTTTCAGGCGGGGTCTAGGGGAGATGATGACTTTCAACGAGCGAAAAAAGTAGGTGATAACCCGTACCAAGAAGATAATAGGCATTCAGATACTTAATGATAACAGGTAATAAATATTTGCCTAGATGGTACTCAACTGAATAAATCTCGACGGCTATAGGAAGTGAAGTAACAGACGATCAATAAATACGACACGTTAAAGGCTAGTATAGCCGACACCATTGATCCAACATAGGCAAGGGCTTAGCCGACACTTTGAAGGACCTGTACCTCAGTAAGCAGGAAATTTGCTGAAGTTACTGACAAAAAATTTCTTAGAAGTATAAAAGTAATAATTATGAACTTGGAGCCGTAATTCCACAAACCAAACTTCCCATCACTTCAAGTAAAATAAAACTGGAAATCCGTACGCGGCGCATTCTGACCTTTTTCCAAGAGTCATGGAGTCTCCTATTAAGTATTAGGATTTGAATTCCTAAATTATTCTGACAGCCAAGAGAGAAATGGACATTTCCCTATCATCATTTAATTGAAAAAATGAAACTGTTCGATCAGAGATTAACTGTGTAGTCACGGTTTATTCTAACACTGCTCTACACATACTAAGTTCAACACCTCTCCCACCTCCCTTCCCCGTACGTTGTCGTAGGCGTACTTGGAAACTACTATCCCTCCATTTCCCTGAATTTAATTCTAAATACAGCTACACAATTCAGCATGCTGAGCAAAGACCAGAACAGCTACGGGCTCAATGATCAGACTTCTCGTAAACATTGCCTCTCATGACATCAACAGGGAAGAAAAGGAACTTCGTGCCTTTTGAGTAAACTGGTTCACCGAGGTCACAATGTTGTGGAAGGGATGAATTGAGGCTTTACTGAAAGGTGAGACTCGATGAAGGTGACTACCAACGGACCAAAGGTTATATAGGTGACAGGAATTAGCGGCTTCAAATGTGCTCTATTGAAGGGGGACAATTACGCCGACATGAATGAGTGGTAGCGAAAGATAGGTCGTTTTGCTTTGGGCAGGTTCTATGAGGTGCCACGACAGCATGATGACTCGTACTTCTTGGTCCTGTTTGAAAGAGGGCGGTCAAAAGGTCAAAACAGTAACAGAAATCGATAATGGTGATCCAACATCCTAAAGAGTAATGGCTTCATCCCAGGCAACCTCATCCAAATCTTACTTGAACCACTACATGGTACAGTTCCACTAATTCCCGCCCACAGGTACGATCCCTTCTCTCCCAATGAATAACTGACTCCAACAGAATACCGCATGTGATATCAGTCTATTCAATATAAAAAAAACGTCCCCTACACCGTATATTCCCATGTACACATGAGTACAACATGAGAGAAAAGAGCCAAAGCCTTGACGGCATGAAATTGTTAAATCACATTACTTACACGAGCGGATTTTCGTGATTGGATAATTGCCAACGAGCACCAATCACAGATAAACTGCGCTATAGCACTTACGTAAAATCGATGAAAGAAGTGATCACAATCGATCAATTCAGTAATCGAAAACACTCTGATTTACCAGTATATGTAGCGCAACTTCTGCACTATGAAACCTCTAAAACACAGCAATCAAATAAATTTTATTAGATTTTTAGCAAATTTATATAATCTAGCAATATAACCAAGCATACGACACTAGATGATTGATGAGAAATTCATGACACATGAATTGCTCACCTTATTCAAAGCACAACATTGCGTAGCAACGTGTTATATTCACACGGTGAACGCCCTTGATTCCAATACAAAACCATTACTCACAAAGTAAACTATTACATTCTGCACGATATCAAACCGCATTTCAATAATATCCGCCCGTTGTCGACCATTCCAAAACGACTGCGTCAGGATTACTATAAACGCTACGTAGTCCAATACGGCAATACGCCTTGGTAATCGATAACCGGACCGATAGAGCCTTGAGAATGGAGAAGAAACAAGTTATATGTATTAGAGATTCTGAGAGATAAGTAGCTAATAAAGGGTTACTGTGTCCTATGATGATTCTCTGACTATGAATTACTAGCAGTGATAGTTTAAAATATAGAAACATATGAAAATTCGCACATTTCGACATTTTGACACTACTTGGACTGAGCATAAGGAATGGAACTTAAGCAGAAAACAATTACGACATGTTACAAACCCCGTAGTTATTGAGAATGTAAACTTCAGAGTGTATGTGTCAGAGACGTAGAGAGATGGACAGACAGAAAATCTCAGAGAGACAAAGTTAGATAGAGAGAGGGGAAAAACATGGAGATAGAAACTAGTATTACATAAACTTACAGATAATAAATAATGTTATGTACAAAAACAAAAAAAANAAAAAAAATATATCTCATGTGAGGCATTGTAATTCCACATAGGCATTCAATGTAAAAGTGTGTGAGTATAAACGTACATGACACCAGATTGAACAATCAAAACCAACCAAATAGTCGTCACAAGTGAGGATTGCGTGAGGAAGTAGATCCCACAGTACTATTTTAACAGTTTGAAAGAAAAATTTTTTGGTGAAAAGAAAAAACGAAACGAGAACAAAACAAAACCTACTACTCAAAGATCATACGATATCCACTTTTTGTACAATGGTTCACAGCTGTCGGCTCTAGCTCTATTCAAGAAATTCATGCAGAAGACGTTCAACATCTGTCGAGTCAAGTTCATGTGACATTGTGATGGCATGACTGGCTACTTCTCCAACCGCATTCAACCGCTCCAACAGATGGCGATAGTCGGCCGTCGACCGTACACTATCGTTACCTCCTAACGAATATAGCAGTCTGAAAACAAGACTATCAGATTCGGAATGCGCCGTGTATTCGTAGAAGTCCCGATGGCCATTTAAAGACATTATTGATCAATATAAAGATCTACAGCGGGAGACGGGCAGTAGGAACGGTTTTGGGCAATCGATCCGCCGCACGCGACGGTCGCGGACCGTATGTCTCGTTATAACAGTTCCAGCGTGCTTCATACAGCTCAATCGCTATGCGATTATTACTTTAGGCATGACTCTACTGGTAGTTCTTTTGTTCCTGAATTTCTTACTTGCTGCTGCATTCTGCTACATTCTTTCGCCGCGGCGTCCCTCTCACCGCGAAGCGACATTTTCGTTCCTACTGCCCCACACCCATCTACAGCCAATGTACATTCCAATGTTACCACCCTCCCAGACAAATCTGGCACCAATTAAGCAGACTCGTGGGATGAAAAGTCGTAAAGGACCTCAAAGAGACTGTTTTGTATCCACATCTGATAATTACATAATCCTTAAATTATAACCGGACATGAGGTCAAAGCAAACTAACAAGAAAAGAGGGGTGGGGGGGGGGGNGGGGGGGTAGGAAGGGGGAGAGGAAAGGGTCAGGTGAACCTTATACTGTCCCACAACCAAACAACCATTCGGTATGTCTTGTACTGTACTGTACTTACTCGAAAAATAATTCACTACTTCTAACATCCTACTTGCTTGTCAACACTACAACATGGTTAAACTAATAACCTACCAACTTCTTTGAAACAACAGCTCCTTCCCAGGAATAATCAACAGAAATCCCTTCTCATTCCCCAGCCCTCCTTCACTGCCCAGAGAGCTTCAGGGACAACGCGAAACCCACTCGGAGGATTTTGATAGATCTTGACTAGGATTCAGCCTACAACGTTGTTCTATAACTAAACTAGTAAATATACAAGACGACAACTTGTACACCATGTACCCATTGACAACAAAGACGCTGCGCCTTACAGCTACCGCAGTGATCCCGCAAATTGCTATTATTTCTAGCTTCTCGCTTCCGCCAGACGCAAACAACTACGTGATTCATGAGAAGGGGCATAGTCATGCCGCTCCACCAGTTCCGTTTTTGTTCACTGCATTTCTCACCGAGTTCAAAATATGAACTATCAAAAGGACAACTCTACAACCCTTCAGAGAACACAAGTTCAACAGGTCAAAATTCACAAAATCATTACTGGTACCCTGTTCACTAACGAGAGCTACTAGAACAACTATTCATTCGTGTACATGAATGGGCGTAGTGGACAGACGGGGTGGAGTGGCAGTGGTGCACTATACACACGCATGAGGTATCTAATCGATATCCGCCTAGGCCAACCAAGCCTTCCATCCCTCCGGGGTCGGTTANTTGGTACCAGACGGTTTGGGAGGATAAAAGCACTGACTTGTACAGCGGCTGGGCACCGCAAGTTATTGTGTAGACCACATACGCATTCAATACGCCACTATGGAAGCCGAATGCGGGGCGCATCCTTCAGACGGGATCGATTAACGCCCAAAGACTCAAGCATTCATTTCTTTTGATTAATCTATACCTTTGAAGCAGTGAGCTATAGAATGAGAACTGTCTGGAAACACCATCTCGGTCTTGAAGACCAATCGTTTCCGCGTCGAACACAACCATCAATCCAAGTATCAACATGACATTCTCATTACTTCGCAACTCTTCTTTGAATGATAAATAGAACCTGAAATTAGCTGCAGAGATAAAGTTTTATTAACAGAAATAAATGAAGTGCAAATCGGTACCGTATCTCAGCTTTTTACCACTTGGAAATAAACCAACCTTATGCAGTGAGGTAAAACATCTGATAACCGCACATCTAGTGACTGTCCAAGGATTTTCGGATCATTTGGATCGTACGAAATTGCATTGTGTATGATCATATATGGTATGCAGGATTCTGGAAACAGATTTTCAAATCACAATGACGTTTTGTCACTCCAGCTGACTCCATAGAAGCATCGAGCAGACTCTGCCCTAGTATTCATTCTGCTGAGCAAAGAATGAGTCATGCTTTGTTAATCATTTGGTTTTGCTTTTGCAAAATAATACGCCCTTAGTATTGCACCAAGGCAATTACTAACGAAGAGACCGCTATCTTGAACTATTTGAGCATTCATTAGCTTGCGCGGGAAATATCTGCCAGAAATTTCACAAAAGCCCTGTTTCCTCGCGGTACTTTCTTGATGATTCCATTGTGACGAATTGTAAGAGGACACCACCCACTTATATGCACATAACATATTGAGAAAAATCATAGTATCGCAATCTGTTGACCAGATCAAGGTTCATTTTCGACCCTTCTGTTTAATGTGAAGCGTGAAATGGGGCGATAACAGGACCCCGCCTAAAGGGGATCGACACAAGTTTCAATAGGTTTGAGCATCGCAGAGACCGGATTTGGATACGTAAGAAAGCACGTGTTGTATATAGGGAGACGTTCAATCATTACATGGTTAAATATGAGAGGAAGAGGTAGCCGCGGGTGTGGGGCAGTGGAAACGAAATCGTCGCGTCGCGGCCACAGCGACGCTACGCGCGAAGGAATGTAGCGGAATGCAGCAGCAAGTAAGAAATATAGTAATAAAAGAACTATCAGTAGAGTCTTGCCTAAACTAATAACTGCATAGCGATTGAGCTGCTTGAAGAACGCTAGAACTGTTATAGCGAGGCAAATGATTCGCGACAGCCGCGTGCGGCGGATCGATTGCACAAAACCGTTCCTAATGCCCGTCTCCCGGTAGCCGCGTATGCCATGCGTATATGCGTGGGTAGTATTTTCACACAAAACAACATTGAAGCTTTCAGAAATCTCAGGAGAAATCTGCACCATTGCGAAAGTTTAGGCAGACACTCCGTACATCTAATGAATATCTTATGATAGCGCGAAGAATTATAATAACCTCAATGTGAAGGCTAAAGAACTGTCAACAAGTTTGGCTGGACAAATTATCTTAAGAAAAATCTCTCACATAAAACAAAACGAATAATAAAAAAAATATGCAGGCAACTAAAGGAGTTTTGGCACAGAAAAATTGGAAGTCAGTCCTCCCAACTGCATCACCATGGAATACTTCGATAGAATTTTCGCTACTCATAAACATACCCGCCATTTTCGTACTGTAGACATGCACGATAAGCTAAGGCAATGCCACGGTGCAAAGGAGAGCTGAGTTATTGCAGCTCATTCAAAACAGTATATAGAGTCAGTTAAGGTTAAAACAATTGAAACTCACTTCTTATTAAAATACATCGATCATAGATCGAGAATAGACTAAAACAAGGCAGCCTTTTTAACATTCGAACGAACCGCCGCACACAACCATCAGTGAAGTTTATTTGCTGGAGTCCTAAGTCATCATGACGAGACCTAGAAGAAAGGAATTCTGAAGACGGCAAAAATCGGGCAGTAAAGCAAGGTGAAGCACCGTTGCACAGATAAAAGCCATTCATAGCATGAATGCCGAAAAAGCGTTTCAGGCATGTTTCTAAGGAGAATCCTTGCACTTCGACAACCACTACCATTATATTAAGCCGAAAGCCAATGAAAGAGCATGGAAAATGATAAAGTAGTATTCGAAAAACATACCGATCTGCTGTGTCTGAACTAGTTTTGTAAGCGAGATTTGCCGTAAGGACTTCATTAATTGTGACGTGATCAGCTGGGGATAATCCATTTAAATTAGTTGACGCTGAAATTTCATGACATACACCCTGCTTATATAGAAACCAAGCATAAATAGAACAATATAACTAATTAGTACTCCAAAAAAGCCAACTGATGTCCCGCAAGGTTTACGAGTTATGGGCAAAACTTCGACCTCCGATGGGGTTCGAACACGCGCGCTTGCCGAGCATCTGCTTTTTATGTGTAAGGGATAAAAACACTAGCCCGGAAAACACAAGTACGGGTTCGAACCCCGTCCGAGGCCGAAGTTTTGCACGCAACTCGTCGCCCTTGGGAATTTTCTCATAGCGTACTGCGATGGAATAGCAGCTACTAATAACATGATGTCAACGCAAATTTGATGGTTGGAGATTTGGAGGAGTTCAATCAAATGAAAACATATGAGTTGTAGTGGCGTCCGACGTAGCCGTAAGCAGAAACATTGCCACATCACCCTCACACCTTCAGAATGAGCAAAAAATAAAGCAAATGTATAAGTAACGGAGCAAAGTTGACGAAAACAAATGTAAAAGTAATAATAAACATTCACGTAAGAGCATATAGCAGCTACAAGCTACATTTAAAAAGCTGCCCAAGTCGAGCTACAAATGGTAGACCGAAAACGGGCAACAATGTGGTACCCAGAAAACATTTACGTAAAATCAAGGTGCACCTGCTCATTCAAAAATGGAGTATTGAAAAACAAAAGGGGGCAATAAATCGAAAATTAAAGTTGGACACATACCAGGGACTGAATTGATTCTGGTGTCCACCATACCTGAGTTCATGTAAAACGAGTCTCGTCGACCACTAGGCCTCTCATCCTTAAAACAACTAGTGACTTACGGATGTATCAAGTGTGGACTTTAAAACTAACCACTACTGCACTAGGATCAACGGTAGGAGCACACGCGTTTAGCCATTGAACGCTTGACTCCTCTGATGGCAGTAATCCATTCATCTGAAAAACCAACATTCTCATTTACTGAGAATTGCTAAACTTCAAAAAAAAAAACCAGCATAACTATGGAAATATCAGCAAAGAAAGGAGCTGATGAACAGGAGGGTAGCTAGCAAGCGAAAAAGATCAGTCGTGATTATCAGGAGCTACCGTCAACTCGTCGTGCATTAACTAGTTAAAAATAAGCTCAAATTAAGTGGATGCACACTCAATATAAGTGCCCTCAGGAGTCTGACGTCAGATAGTGAGCATACATGCATCATATAGGAGGAAAGCCTTTTTCCATGGTGAGATCCCTAGCGGGCTTCCAACGTGTTTCAAGGCCCCTTTCAGCGTCAACATCTCACACAGCAAGCATTAAAACGCAAAAAGGGCAAGTGGTTTTTAGACGTCACTGGAGCCGCAGCCGGACATTTGAGTCTTTCTTTTGAAATAGGAAAAAACTCACCGTGAAAAAAACCGATACAAAGCCATTATTTCAGAAAACTTACGTGAAAATCTTCAGTACTCTCCAATTTCGCTTCCTCTCTAGACGTCTCTGTATTGGTAGTGTTATTTCCTGCAGCTAAGAGATCCTTTGTTACCTGGAAAAATCCTGCGCGTTAGAACACCCTGTAGTTTCTCCGAAAATCAAGGACACAAGTCCTCAAGAGACCAAACTATCAAAGGGGCAAAACATCGCGATGTCTACAGTGCTTTTCGGCTCCACACAGAGATAAGCTCCTGGAAGGAAGGAAAGGAAATGCGCCATGCATTTAACAAAACCAAGGCTAAGCTGATGGCAATAACTTGTATATGGCCTTGGTTCTTTAACTCCCCTCCTTCTGCCCCTACCCTTACTGCATCATATTGTTTAGGTTAGGGATAATAGTAGTTCGGGAAAGAAAGCAACATAGTCCAAAACTCCCCTCCTTCGAAAAATAGCACTACTGTGAATGAGAGGGAAACGTTGCACTGTGTTCCAAGGGGAGGAGTACTTCTCATCTTGAAATCTAGGTTATCAATGGCAATCTAACATAAAGCTGACTTTTCATTCTACTGAATACTCTGTAACAAATTGCTGTGCATGGGATCAGAATAAATAAGACTGTAATAAAAGGTAAAGTGATAAACAGCTTCTGAACAAAAGAGTACGAACAGAAATCACTTTTTTCAAGCTCAATAACTAAATTAGTATACTGGCACATCAATTGATAGGTGAACCTTGCATCACCCACCTCATCCACGATCGCACATCCAGGCGGATACCGCCCACAAGTACACTGACATGTACAATTAACACGAGGAGGATTGTTTTCTATGAGCTTTACTAGTACCTGAAAAAAAGCTTACACCTTTCGCTCAGCATTTTGTGAAAGGTTAGGCTAAGAAATAAAATAAGCCTGAACAAGATTGAACCACTTAAAATGGGCATTACCTCTCTTGGTATTGTTACCATATCCGTCATAGGTGTAATAGGATTCAGAGATGGCGTTAATAAAAGCGAAGTTGCTGGTGCTGGTGCCAATATCGGTGGCTGAAACTCTCCTCCATGAAAACCTATTCCGTGGCCCTGAGAAAATCAGAGCTCAAAAGATTAACGTTATGATAGAAAAACCAGTATAGAGTATCGTCACACAATCCGTGCTTACCTGCAAGATGGCAATGAAGCTAAACGACTATCCCACATAAAACCACCTTACCTTACACGAACCGGCCTCTCAAACCCAGAGCTTATCTCATGCTTCTTCATATTCAACCCCAAAATCACGCTTTCAATATACTGCGCATGACAAACAGTGCAAAAATGGACTCCTCCGATGTTTCGCCATAAGATCACTTTGTCCTTAAATGCTAACATTTCATCGTCCGATATGCCCCGTAGACCATAAAATTCTGAATACGATAACGAGCACGCACTTCCCAAAATGACACTTAACCAGAGCTTTTTGAAGTTCGTACAACTCAAGAGGGCGGCCTTAGTACCCCTACTATAAAAAGAAGGAAGCGACATTTTAATCGATTAGAATACTTGAAGCCATTTGAAGCAATTCTAGTGAAAAGGCATGTTCCCACCAAATAAATTCCCCTGGTACGCCCCTCAACGCTACCATAGCTGTACAAATCAAGAACTATCTGCTTCATTTACACTCGATATTACTTCCAAACACTACCCTAACCCTCCCCCTTCCACCACCCGAGCGATCCTTTGGAGATAGCACATCTTTACATCACCAAAATTTATCAATCGCACCGTAATACTAGTACATATGCTTCTACCATTGGTCGCCACACGTCAGCTTTAGAATAAACACTTTAAAAATCGACAAAATCGGATAACAAAAGATTTCCAGCAATCATTACCTGATTTAAGGCAGGAGCAATTGGTGCTGGGACGGGTGCAGCTACAGGCGCAGCATTAACTATATGAGCGGCGACTTGTTGAGCGACAGCAGCAGCGATCTGATAGTCAGAAGATATCAAAACCAGTAACCAAATACGTACAAAAATTTGAAAAAAAATTTCAAAATGCACGTCAGCTCTATGCACCAATTCAAAGAGGCAGTTATGATTGAACATGTTGCTTGAGGAAAAGGCGACTAACACGGTACTATGTTACAGCAGAGCAATGAAACCGAGAAACCGATAATTAATCATCGAAGCACCTGATGCTGATTGATCGCTGCCTGAACTTGTACTTGTGCTGCAGCTGCAGCCGCTAATTGAGCTTGCGCCATAAACGACGGGTCGACGGGATTGCTCGCAGGCATTACCAGTAGACCTAAGCAGTATTGTTAAAGCATTATAGGAAATGGTACACGAAAAAAGTAGCGAACAATCCGAAATATGTACCTGATTCTACAGCCGGTGGTATGAAGCCACTGCTGCTCATCGTAGTAGCCGGATCAACATCCATAGTTGGAGCAGCCGTTGTTGTAGAGCTAACGTCAGCCAAAGACTGGGCCACTAAATAAGTACACTGCTGTAATCTGGTGACATATAGGCTAATATTAGACACCAAAGACGTCTCAGCAAAAAAAAACCCTGCAACTGATAGCGGCCAGACATCACATATATCATAAGAGCCTTCAGAATACTACCCCTACGAGCCTACTCAAGCTTGTCAGCATTAGTCGATTACGATTGGTTATTTGACAACAGCAACCAATAGAACGGCCCCAACACACGCCCCCAGCTCAAAATTCATAACAAACAGGGTGTTTTTTATTCGGGAGTTCACTAGGGAAGCGCTATTATGTATGAACACATTGGAAGATCACGAGAGCTGTATATTTATTGGAACAGTCGGTAAAATAACATATGACATGATAGTAACAGACATACCTGCAGTTGAACCAGCTTCTAATAATGGAGGCACAACAATAGGAACAGTTGTATGTTCTGGAGGTCTGAAAAAAGCCCGGAACATAAGGATGTTCTCAGGAAACCCTGTCATCGCAATGGAGCTAGAAATAAAGAATGATGTCTAGAACTTACGGATTGAGAGTGTATAGCTCTTCAGTAGACCTCATAACAGGTTGCACTTCTTCAAGTCTGGTCTCGTTTTTACTGGGATCGTATTGCGGGTTTAGTTCTTGTGTCTGTGCTGAACGTTGACGCATTCGCTCCATTACATCTGAATCGTTTTGCGTGTCATCGTCGTCGACATTTTCAGCTCGTGCCATCGCATCTGCCATTCGACGTTCGCGATTCTCTTCTACACGTTGCTTCTTCTCTAATCGAGCCTCGTCAGACATTATCCATTCCTTCTTCATGCCAACCTGAATTATTCCGTATTGTGAATTCAATAGCCTCATTTTGAAGGTAGTTGGGAAGATAATTATTTATCGAAGACGAAGATTGAAAACGATAATTACTAGTAGCAGCGGTGCTTTAGACGGTAAATGACAAAGGGATCAAACATGGTATACCCTAAAACTCTAAGAATAATAGCGGTCTGATTTTACAATTCTACATCCTCAATACCATGCAGATCCATCAAGAAAAACCGTTCTTCAACCGGAGACCAAGTCATAAGAACTAAAGGGGTAGAAGAGGGGGCGGGTGAAGGGACGGGACCAGGGTCGTTGTTGAAAATGGAAAAAATAAACCGCTCTCATCTATGAAATTTAGGATAACTAGAAGATCAACGAGTTCGAAAGCCGAACAAGGGTGACGGATTGATACGAGATCTCACTGGATACATGTTTCTTAATTCAAAAAGGTAACCGATGATAACGAAACTTAGTCCGCAAAAACCCTGACCAAATTTGAAAGTCCTCAATAAAAATAACAAAATGTTGGAGCCGCGAAAGCTTTGAGTTTAAAAGTACAGAATAAATTCTATAGAGGCTTCACTCTTCACGCTCAATCATGTTTCGGAACACTAAATCTTAATACTTTTTCTTTGAGAAAGGTGCTTAAAAATAAGTACCAACTTATGAACATACGTGAAGAACCCAGTAGATGAAAGTACGCTAAAAACAGCTTACGTCAAAACACTTGGCCAGGCGACATCGTTGGCAGAATCGTCGCGAAACAACGTTTATTTCGCACTGCTCATTGAACGGACATCGAATCTCTCTTTCCTAAATAGCCGACATTTTGCAAGGACAATATTTGTAGTAATAGTGATATACAATGATATCCCAAAATAACCGAGTTCAAACCAATTACCTTATTGGCATTTCGGCGAAAAAACGCTTTACATGATTCACATGTGATCACGTTAAAATTGTAGCTGAACGCCTTGTCCCCACAAACTCGGCAGATCTAAAAATCAAAAAGAACTAATCGATCTATTCAATCAATAAATCTGATCTCTGATCTTTGCCAAGCACCTGATAGAGAACAACAGAGCAATGAAATCATGCAAACCTTGTTTGCCGTCCTTTTCTCGCCACCACCACTAGAAGCCGTGTTTGTTCGTTTTCGATTCACCGGCTTCTCGGCACTTGAGTCGAAACCTGAATCAATATTTTCCAAACCATTCAGAAAAAATATTCATTCATAGTGCATGCTCATTTACCAGTCATCAACAATCGCCTGAAGAGCAACACTCCTGTACAACGCCAGTCTTTCCCATCTAACTGCCAAAAAAAGCGTGCAAAGTACGTTACTGGCCAGACGCCGTCATAAATTGCGTCTCGGTGAAAAGTCCCTGTGCCTATGAGAGATAGAGAGAAAACTTCACTGAGACACACAAACACCCAGCGCATTGATAACCTCTACGTGCTATCAATTCATGATAATGGACAACACGACTGATGAAGAGATAGGAAACCAGGTAATCTTTAAAGAGGCGATGATCGCTCCGCGGACCGGTTCATCACACCTCTACGGCCGCGCCAATCGACCCAACAACGCGACGACGGTCACCATCCACCGATAACGGATCGGTTCCTTTGGTCGATTCCGTAGCAGCGCGATTTACAGGCAGGCCCATGAATTCCCACGATCTCTAACTTCCAAAGTCCTCAAATAGAGATTGGATCCTGTAATGCAGCTGTTCCTTTAGTTAATGTCTTTGGTGACATCTCAAGACTTTTGCAAAAATGTACGTGCGTTTAGCGCTGAAGTATGAGCAACATAGCCAGCGAAGAGAGCTCAGAAAGGCTATCGAAAACTTGCCAATACAACCAAGCTCAGTTGAAGCTTGTAAACAAAAACAACAGTAACATTAAGTGATTACAAAAATTACCCTGACACCCGCAGTACTTCATACATACCCAGAGTACCTGTGCCCAAAACAAGTTCCATCTACCTACATCACTCAATAGCTGGGTTGCAAATGTTGTGCCGTGTCTCAGGCATAAAAAAAAACCTGTTTTTACAGGCCGATATGACGTCAGTGGTACTGCACAGACTAAAAAAGTGAACTCTAACTGTTACCCTATCAGAGGTAAAGCTATAATCGGGTTTTCAGGCAAAATAGAAAACTGCTACTCGAAAGAGACCGAGTGGAATAGTAAGTCCCATATGACTCCGGAACCTGTTCGGTATTCGGTCAAACTGAAAGGGCCAGAAGAGCTCTCTCCGTCTTCCTCATATGCGAATCGAGAATCCCCGAAGTGGTCCCACGGCTACCACTTGGTCGTGCTCATGATTTGGTGAGGACTGCCCCGTACGACCAGAAAATCAAATCCTCATGAATGAGCAGGGTACACCGCCAGAACATCTCACATTTCAGCAAAACCTTTTGCACGGGATACGTACAGTAACCAGTAGCGCTAACACTTGGCGAGCAAAAATAACTGTTGCCGAAAATAGATTTCCTTCTTCATTGGGAGAGATACGATACGACACGGGACGACCGAAAGCGTATCGTGTGATCGAGCGCTGTTCTCAAGACCAACAGCGTGTGAAAAAAACTTGAGACGCTTGCTGGCATCGAAACCCCGAGCGTCCGTGCAGAAAACTTTTGAAAATCTTTCTATTTCAACTACAAAAGGAGCACATAGGCGAAAGCTGACAATAAGTCACCCCACCATTCGAAATAAAAGAAATGTGACAGTAAGACGGCTAGTGATGGCGTTTTTGGGTGACCTAAAGAACACGCTTTTCGACTGCAAAAATGATAAAAACAATAAAAACAAAATATTGTAGAAGTAACAAATGATGTGACCGCAAGAAAATACAATAAAATGCCTAACCGGGAGATGTAGATCGACCGGGAGGAGAAATACCAAGACCCACGGGCGGCGAATGAGGATTCGAGTCGCTTCCGTTCAGATATCTTATCCCCTCCGAGATTCCTGTAACAAAATAATTATTAATGTAAACATTAGAACCACACAACTTGATGAATACAGTTCTGATAGAAGAATCGATCAAAATCGCATCGATAGGGCATTGAGAATCCATCAGACTGCTGTATTAGTTGCAAAAAAACCCGTGCCTTGCCTTACCTTGATTGATTAAGAAAGAACATTATTATGACTACAGGACGAGTTGCCCAGTTCTTATACAAGTATAAGAACAATGGAATGTTCAGATGATGAAGAGCAAACTAGTGCGACTACGTCTTTGAAAATCCTAGATGTGTTGCGAAAGCCTGATAATGAGGCATGCTAAAAAATTAAAATCAGACAGGAGAAAAATTACGGTACGGCGCCGACTAAGCCGACTATAAACCACAATCAGGAAGGATAGAAATCACAGTGCAGAAATCTCAAAAATCTTGGAAAAGGGAGGGGGTGGAACTCTCGTTTCAAAAGGAGCAGCGGCGCAGCTTTGCAGTGCAGTTGCAGCGCAGAATTGGTAAGAGCTTTTAGTGCCAATTTTGGCTTTTACTTTCGAATTTTTATATCAAAATTAGATCCTAACGAGGGTTCCAGGGTGCCCATCACCACTGAGGACAACAGTAATCATTACGTGGTTACAATAGCATAACCTACTTAGGGATGGCCCACCTTCCAATGTACAAAACTTCAAAAAACCAAATCAACCAGGCAGGACCAAGTCATGAACTGACCGAAGCTCATCGTCTAAGTGAGTTCTTCGGTATAACTGCTCTCGTTGGGCGTCGGTATCCGCTCCGATTCGTCCAGCTTTGACGACGTCTTCGCAATATTTACACAGCTCAGACAGAATCGATGAGCTGACGTCGTATGAATAGCAAAGCGTGGCAAAGCGTACAGATCCGTCTTAACTGAAAAAGAATAAAAACAAATACTAATGAATGAATAGGCACCGTATGAATAATGCCTGAATAAGACACTTTGGAACGTTACTGTGACGAGAAGAAATTCTACACGTTATAATCATCACGATATCACGTAAAGCATAGTGCCATACTATGGCGTAAACTGAATTTACGCTTCTATGAGTACACATGAGGATCTGGGGATAAGATTACCCCGGGAAATGTTCAAAATATAAGATGTACATAATAAAATAAATCAATCGAAAAAGTCAGCGAAGGGTCACCTTTAACACTAGGGACCATCGAGCAATAGAGAATCAGAAGAGAAAATGTTTTTGAATTTGCTATTAAAAAAAAACAACCGCTAAAAAATACTAAAAAATTTCTATAAATTATCACAGGGGCAACTATAGCCTGAAGTATGGATGAAAAATCTTTGAGCCAATTCAAATTTTGGCTCCCAACTTTTCCAAGTAGTGCCAAGTATCAAAGTATCATATCATATCTTTTCTTGGTAGTGACAAGTATCAAAGTATCACATCATAAATAATAATTGAAAATCGTTAAAACAGCCGAGAACGTGACAAGCATGACCGCTACGTTTGTACTTACCAGTCACTTGAACTGAACTCAAACCTGTATCCCGTAAGCGAGTAACTCAGACTCAAACTGTTTGACCTATGGATGCCTAGAAAATAGCTCTAATAAAACCAGTAAAAACGTAAGACGACAAGCTTTCGGCGAAAGCAGGATGAATACAGTCTAAGATGTGGCAACCTCTTTCTGAGTATGGTCAGGAAGTTAATCACGAAAGGTTTTTAATCTTGAAGTGTCTTCTATCAAAACGGACCACCTCCTAGACAGGTAAAAGGCACTATCAGAAATGGAAAACCTACTACAGATTTTTTCAGAGAAAGGCAGGTAAAATACTAGGTAAAATCCATTCAGTTGTAATAGTATATAATGTTTAAATGACAACACAACCATATTTACAATCAGGAAAATAGAGTTTAGAAGAAAGCGACAGACAAGAGTACTCCCACAGTTGCCTATCTTTTCTACAGATCATCCCCGAAAAGGAATATAAAAATTCATTAGCAGCTACTCTTACAACAATGGGGACGAGTTTCGCGTACATCCACAGAGATCTAGACAGGATCAAAAGAGAGATCAAAAAGTCAAATGCGATTGATCGGCTGCAACATTTGGCAAAAGGCCAAAATCAAAATCGATACCCTAACAAGGGAATAAGACACAAGTTGTGCCTAGTCTTCAGCCTCGTTGAATCGAGAGGTCATTCTAAAGCAACCTGGTAATATGAAAAGGATTCCCAAATCAATTATCAGTGGTTATCGATCCGCATTAACTTCTACTATCAACTACAGAATGAAAAATCTCGGCACAAATTAAGACTTAGATACAATATAATAACTGTCAGTAGGAGATCCGAGAAATCCTCATAAAAGGCTTTTTGAAGTACCTTTTTCGAAGCTTTCCATGTTCCAATAGAACGAGCAAACGATATAAAAAAGTAGTAATCAATGATAATATGATGTAAATGTTGATATCCATTTGAAAGTAAAACAGCTAGAGTACGTGAACGCGTCTAGATCTCTGCTCATTCAGTCGAACTTACTAGTTGCCCTGGTACCGAATACTATCCAAAAATTACATAAAACTATTTTGATTCACTGGTTGAGGGTAACGTTGCGATTCTCTTGAAAACTCTCAAAAACTTCGTCCTAACATCAAAAAACAGCATACGAGTAAATATCCTGGTCATTTCAGATGGTGTAAATGAAGGTAGGACAACAGATTGCGATCAAGATCAAGGTCGTGCAAGGAAAGAAAGCCAAGTGACAACATGATATCATTTTTATTTACTAGGAACTTTGTTATAACAAGTTTAGAAAAGAAATTCAGTTCCAACGTGAGTGTTTGATTTTAGGCAAACAACTCAAGAAAACAGCAACTGACAATACAAAATTCCACAGCAAACATGTAACCACGCCCATTCTCCGTCCGTTTCAAAAAGCCTGAATGGTATTGCAAAAGGGAAACGTTGTTGTTGCACCCAACCCCGTCCCACCCTTCGCTACCCCCTAAGACCAGCCCCATCTCCGTCCGTCTGTACGTCCAATGAGGTCATCACGGGGTCGGACACTCTCATCACCTACACACCCCCGTTACAACTCCTCGCTCTAGCGAAATATACGCGTAGTGAAACAAACGGCATGGAATCGATCAATAAAACGACTGCTGCTGGCAGTCTGCCAACGCGAATTCACGTGAAAAAGAAACCGACTGAAACGCAAACAAATGTTAAGCAAAGCAAATAGATGGCATAAACGCGCCTAGGGATCAATAAATGAGGGATTCATTCTGAGGGTCCCTCTTTGAATTGATAAAATTACTGCAGTAATATCCAATTCTACCAAAACAAAAAACAAGTCCAATCGGAAAATTCGATAAATCAAAAGAAAAACGGGGTTCTGGGGTACCCAACAAAGCACTCACTACTAAAAAAGTAGTATCGTACCAATCTAAAGAATGCTGCGGAAAAACACGAGTTTTCAGCTAGCTTTTGCATTGAAGTACTTATGAGAAAACACAAAACGAAAACGAATGAGGAAAAACAGCTAAAATTGACAAACTAAAAATATGAAATTTTGCAAGTTATAAATCCATAAAATGTTACCAAAACTGATATATGTGAATGTTTAGGTGGTAGGAAATAACCATTAAGAGATCAAACAACTTGTTATTTCCATAAACACAATCACAAGATAGCAAATAAATGAAGAGCGACCGGATTTTCTAGCCGAACATTGAGTTGATGAGGGTGAGCGCGACCGCGACGCGACCGCATCGCGTCCTTGACAAGTCGTTTGGATCGGGTTCTCATTTGCGTAAGACGCTACGGTCTGTTTCTAAAAGTGCATAATGACGGCATTCAATAAAGCTTCTTTATCAGCTATTACTCGTACTTTCCATAGTAATAGCTGTTAGTTAATTGATGTATTCAGCGCTAAAGGCCTATAGGGCATTCATGGGAATCTGTTTCGAAGAATCAGTTCACCTCGTTCGTAAAACTAAGTAATTGGCCTGGCTCAGAATTTACCAGTTCATTTCTATACCAGTAAAGGTTTACTGCTGAAAAACTGATGAAGAACGGTGGGGCATTAATGGTGGTTCATTGACTCATAAGTCATTGCTGTGTAATAGAACTAGCACGGTCAACACTACTTGAGAGTCTTTAAAGATTAATTGTCTCAAAGTACTGGTATACTGGTAGTTCTGTTTTGATACGGAATAAACCACCTGGCGTTAATCAATTCCCGCGCCGGATACGCCACGCATTCGGCTGCTAGTGAGAGCAGCTGTTGTGTTTGAATGAGTATTTTGGCTCCGTAATGAAGCGAAAAACCTATCTATAGATTGGTCACCACCTCTTAAAATTGCCAAAACACCTATGAAGTCCAAGCCTACAGATGATTTCCTCCAGAACCCCAGGGTAACCTACCACCACCTGTTCGCACCGGAATCCAGGATTGGGAAGGTTCATTATGTGTGGGTGCCGACATCATCTACTACGGTGCTATCAAGGCTCAGTAGTAATGTTAAAGTCACAAATGTAGCGAGAAAATCAACTAGTTCTGGGTCAATTGCTTCCTTTCAACACCTTTGCCACCTCTACACATTTGGAACGGGGTCGTGTGTGGACGGCTATTATATGATCCCCGGTATGCGCCATATACTTGAGTTCTGTTGAAAGGTCAACGGGTTTGATCTTGTGTTTAGAGGAGTAAAGAAATGGTAAATATGCAGTAAAGAGTGTACTGGCATCTTCTCGATGAAGACTGAGGGCTAGCTTGAGTTCGGCTTAAAGGAATGGATCGGTGCTTGAGAATAGCCCCTTAAACTAGGGCTCGATTTTTCAAAATATCCTTTATAACTCCGAAACAGCCCCAAAAATATCAGTAACTACTTTTTGGAAAGTAATCATTGATTTATGTATCCAGTGAAAGAACTTATACTGCTTGTTATTCAAAAATCCGATGCGAATAAGCCATGCACTTGCTCGTCACGCAGAATTGTAGATGCATTTGGGTCCGTGTCACATCTGCACAATGGTTTACATAAATTAGCCAGGAGAGTGTCTGGAGATGCCTCATTTCCTCATACAGTCTACCAGAAAATGACTGGTTGTGGAGTGAAACCGTAAGTTTTTCCTGAGTAGGATTCGATATACGATCTGATAGGCGGCGACGAAGCCTCTTGCCACTTCACTATCCATTCTTACGATAAATTCTCCTAATATGGAGATATTATGACCGCTCGAATAAAGCCTCATCTATGTACCTTTCACAATACCTGTACGATCTTCTCTGGTATTGAAGATAAATAGTTGCAAATAACAAATTTTAAATAAATAGTCAAAAATTGAAATGTAAAAAAAGAAAGAGAATGGAAATAGTCTATTAAAAGTTATCGTATTTAGAAAAAATACCGAAGGAATCAATTTATTTACGACGACAATTGATTGAAATTTTGTGAAAAAAGCCAAATTAGCAAAAAAAAAGGGAATTAAGTACGCAGCCTACAAACGGTTGCACTCAAGTCACGGGAGGGGGTCTGCCCAGGGTACGATCCGGCCTCCCGTCGTTATTGACCAAACATCAGGGTCGTTTATTGTGGGGAAGGTATCGAAGATCAGCTGAACCAAACATGTCATGTGACTTGGTCCGATAATCGTTAGACAACAGCTATCACTCAACGACCGGAATCCCCCACACACGAGACGACTAGCACATGCAAAACCACAACAACCCAACCACCAAACAATGTATCAAAACGGGCGAACAGAGAACTCTTTACGGCACGGCGTACACACCCACCTAAACTACGTCACCTACTGGTAACTAACTGATAACTATGGCGTCTGCACGGGGAGACATACAGAGGTACTCAAGAAAACCAGTGAAACTCGGTGGGAGTAGGTCCCTCTCGTGGTAGAGAAAGGGGGTGGCTATACACGTAATGAAATGGAGTGGTCAATCGGTCTGTAAACACTCGCTTCGCTCTGGTAGGTAAGTGAAAAGTAGAGAATGGATTCTTCGCTTTGATTAAAGTCGTTTTTGTCATGCGCCCCGCACTCGACTTCCATTCAGAGCCGAAATGGCGTTTGAAAGCGTATGGAGCCTATACATGACTTGAGGTGGCTAGCCGATGTACATGTCAGGATTTTTACCCACCCAGACGAGTTTGATGCCAATCAAGGGACCCCGGGAACGGATGACTCTGTTGGTCTGAGCGGGTATCGATCCAGAAATTGATCTTCTGCACCAAATTCAGTGCTGGAGTATAGAAATCTTTGAAATCATAGGGCATCAGTGGAAACAGCCACACACAATGACAGTTAGGAAAAATCGACGTTAAATTCTACCGTATGGAACTGAATTATTTTGAGATGGCATTCAGTGCAGTTGTGGAAGCTAAAAAGCACCAGACGTTATCGTTCACTGATACCTGGTAGAAGTCGATGGCTACAATCGATCGATCCATCGATTAATTACCAAAAAACAGAATAGCCAGAGCAACACTGAGAAACCTTATCCCTTCACAACCAGTGAGCCAGCAATAAATTATTTCACTGTGGTTGAATATGAACAATAAATTATTTCACCATGAACACACAGAAACCGGCCAATGGAGTTCTGGACGAGTTGACTCTTGAAATATCAAAATTATTTCACCACGAACACACAGAAAACCGGCCAATGGAGTTTTGGACGAGCTGACTCTTGGAATATCAACCGGCCAATGGAGTTTTGGACGAGCTGACTCTTGGAATATCAGAAGATGAAAGGGTGTACACTGAATAGTAGTCTAGGTCTGATGCTGTATAAGCTCAAACCCTAGCTGATTCGACCTTTCCAGCACTTCACTACGGAGCAAAGCTTCTTTCCACCCTCGGGATAAAGATGGTCAACCGAATCCATAGTGGACTTCAAGCCACGGGGCTTGAAAGAGAAGAAGGTCCCTACAATAACTCCGACGGGCATTCGACCTGGTACGTCAAGTATGAAAAATGTAAGAGTGTGTAGATATAAAAGTAAGTAGTAATATGAAAAACGGATGAATTCAAATCTCAAGACTCCTATATTAGTAATAATGAAGTAGAAACCGAAAAAAGGTGGTCTAACTTCACTTGATAGAAAATGAGGTGAATGGGCCCTAGTGGGTTCACGAAACAAGGGAAACCACGAGCAAAACACATTAATACAAATAATACGGGAAGGGTTACTGTAAAGCAATTAAAATGAATGAACTAATAAAAGAAAGTACATCAGTGTGATAACAAAATGAAAGTCTGTCAGTAAAACATTCCGGAGGCTACTTCCAACGCTAGTTGCTCATCAACTATTTTTTAGTTTGTTCTCTGAGTTACAGCATTCAAAGCAGCCCTAAATGGTCCTTAGATCCTACCCTCAATCATTTTCATAAAAAAATGTGAAATCAACAAAATGGCTTAACCTGGAGTCGATCACGTAACCGAACATCACGTGCGGCTTGTGTTGACACATACCCCCAGTCACGTAAGCCCTCGGAAATCGGTGAATCTCCGTCGACTCATCCCCTTATGCCCTTCCTGATTCGGTCTTCTGAAGCTAACCTTTACGGGTGCTACATGTACGGGCAAAATAGTAATCAACAATTCCTAGAACTTCGGACACTTCCAATTAGTAGTGAATCTAAATATATCCAAAGGCATGGCCCATCCAGAGAGTCTGCAGGCAGCGCAGGGAGGTGGAGGGAGAGGTCTTCTGGATAAGTGAAGCAATCGCACACAGACCAGCTTTCAGCGAAATGACCGACGAAATGAATTTTTCAATAACACGCGGTGGAGAGGGTTGTTTCCACCTGAATTCTTTAGCATGGCTTGAATTTTACATGATTTTTGGAAAAATTCACTTTTGGATTCACTTCACCGAGGATACCTCATCCAGTACTTGAAAACCCTTGAAACCTTGTAGGACACCGCCCCCAGAACGGCAACTGGCCCGATGTTCGGGTGTATTCATGAAAACTCGGTGTGCCAACAGATACACGCTTCCGATTCCTCGAAACCTCGCACTGCGGGAGCTCCACCCACATCCGATAGCTCCGCCTATCGCTCTACAATTGTACTATCATATAGCTTCTATGATGGACAGTTATAGGTAATGAATAAAACTGAACTCTTATACTGCTCTGTATCGCGATTAAACCCCGCTCTAAACGCGCTAAGCACACTAGTCCCACCCACAGCACAAACTCCGCCTACATGGAGCAATAAAATCTAATTAGCGCTCGATATGGCATACATTGCAATTTCGACGTTGACCCTCATGCAAAGTATGCACTTTTCGAATTTTTTTTAGTGAACACACGTTCACATCGCTGACGCATCGGTGCAATCGAGGAACGACTGCACCCAAAACGTTGCAAGCCGGGTGCACACCGACGATGGTGCACTTACCAGTCTATGTCAATATTCATCTTATCTAAGTCATGAGTCAGTGTGTCAAGGAAAATGCATACAGCGGGGATTCAATCGCCTTGGATGAATACTGTCTATCATATTATCTCGTGAAAATAATTTAAATTCGCAAGCCGATGGTCGATACCGGATCAAAAAATCAATACTCGCCCTTGACAACTACCATTTGCGCTCCACCTTCCGAGGTCGACTAATTTCTACCTCTTCCGTCAGAGGGGATACAATAGATGACTTTTACATTGGCCGGATTCTCCACTTCATTGCATAGTCTCATACGCACTCAAATGCCACTACGATTCTGAATGGAAGTCAAGGTGGGTGGTGCATCCCACGAAAGGGATTGAACAGTACAAGGGCAGAAAACTTTCCGAGAAGATTATCACGATCATCTTCATGGATTAAAGTAATTTAAATAATAAATGTGGCGAATAATAATGGAACAAATAAGGTATGTATGGATACAGTATTTTTTCTAGAAAAAACCGAAAAGTACCCGGTTTTCTGGTATCCCAATACTTAACAGATTGAAAATGGATCTGTCCAGGTGGAGTAAACATTACTAGTTACATTAAAAACATAATTATAGTACGAATGGTAATCATCACTACAACAAACATGAGAGCTGCGAGATAACGAACGGCCGAATGGATTGGGGACGACGGCGGTTGATGATAGACGTTGGTCGATCGTCCCTCTGTCGCCCCTCTCAGTTTCAGTGTATTTAGCCGATTGATTCGATGATGATGGCAACAACAGTCCTTTCAGCTACTAGTACATCCACTCTACCAGTTGGACGACTTCTCCCAAGAAAATTTGGTAAGCAAAGTGAGGAAAATGGTCCGCTAAATCAAGGACCATTTCTTGACGGCCCCAGAGTGGACCAGTGGGACGGCCTGCTCGCACAATCTCATGGGAGTCGTCAATTGAACCTCAGAACCTATTCCTGTGGCCAATATACCACTACGGTACCATCTAATCAGGAATAAATTAGCAATTCAACTTTTCGATGGTAATCAGTCAAGTAGCAATTTAGTACTGTAAGAGCGGATGCACGAAAAGGCAGTGAGAAATAGGATTTTCAAAAATGATGTCCGAAAGGACAATAGCCGTCAGAGGCCAGATGGACTTCAAAACCATGACATATGTGGTAGCGTCCTCGATCTTCGATCGTTCACATTGGGTGTCTGTCCCCCGTATTCCCTTGGTTGGTTGCGTGAGTCGGAGCACTCCAAAGGCTGACCTCTTGAGAGCGAAATAGCAGCTCAAAATCATGCCCACCCAGCTCCCAGATTCCCACCACGTATTTACGGTGAGCCAAGCCCAAGCCTGGCAGAGGGGTATTCTATCAGACACAATTCTCTCGAGATTGGTGAAAAGGTGAAAGTAAAAAGGGAATCTTGGAGAGGAGATGAAAGGCTACAAATGGAGCAACCCTCAAAAGGGCAGGGTGAAGAAGAACTGCAAGTAAATATTATCCGTGGAGTTTTGAAGAAGCTATCAAGGATTTCTCGTGGTTAAGCATTCTATCTATATTACTTATATAGAAAGTAAAAAAGTAGGAAGTAGTTCCAGGAAGGAGGGTGAAAAGCTAGATGTGAGGCAAGGTGGACAACTTCAGAAGATCATGGAGAAGAAGTACTGCTCCTGTGCTGAGGTACTGTGATGTCCTCAAAGCAGTTACTAGGGACTTGGCGCACCATTCTGTACTCGCAGTTCCTTGGGAGCAGGGAAGAAAGCGTACACTCCCTAGAGTCAACTGGGGTGATACTGTGATGAGCCATGAGCACAACTTTCGTTCAGAACCGCAAGTCCTTTGAATAGGCATCTGTCCGGCACATCGATAACTATTGGAGGTCAGGTGGATACAACTTGGTGCTGAGTCCTCTCAGACAACCCTAGCGCCATTTTTCCGACTCTGATACCCTGAAGCCTGTGGGTGGATGGAATACGATGGAGAGGTCATCCAGATGGGATAAACAATAATCTATGTTTAAGTGTAGTGGGCCCTACCTTTTTTTGGAGAATTTNAAACCGTAGGCACGCTAGATGGCACAACAGTTTGGTAGAGTGGTTTGTGCTTGGGTCGATCCGGAGGATAAAGGTGTGCTTGGAGACATACAGACGTTCTCTTACATTGAATTCGTTTTACTGGAACAGAATTTCACGAAGCTCAAAGTATTGGCCTTTATAAAGTCTGAAGGTTTACAGGCTCAGACAAAGTATTATACAGGTTTCAAAAAACCAGTTTCACTGTCTTGAGCATAAGGAGCGGAGGTTGAGTTCATGGCTTATTATGTGTAAAATTATGAGTTTCTCTTCTCAGTGCCATGCATCAGTTTCAGCTACTTTATCGCCCTCAACCAGACATCTTTACCTACATTGGAATAGTCTCACAATTACTGTTCAATACGTCGAAAAGAATGACTTACTGGGTCCCTCTGCCATTTTACCAGTAATAACATATTATTTTGGGCAATTTTCGAGAGCACCGCTGACTAATTCCCGACACGCAAACACGCATGGCTCCTGAGCCAAATATCATTCCGTCACTAATAAGTCGGTTTTTGCACCCCAAATATTCTTGTTTATCATCCGTCTCCTAGCGTTGGCTCACATAGCTGAGTTTCTGAATACCAGTATTTCATCCTTATGTTATTTTAATACATAATGTCCTGCCTGAGCTGGAACCGGCGTTCATTTCTTAATCAACTTACTAAGCTACAAAGTTCGAGGAAGTACAAAATGATGTACAAACAAAATACGCTTTTCAATAACTCTTTCGGAAAGAGCTTTATCGGAGCAATGTTGCGTCCCTAGGTAGAGAATTATCATATCCGAGCTTCCCATGCCATACCAAGCGCCAAGCGGCTCCCAACCCCTTCTAGAGAAAGCGGTTTTAGATCACGCCCTCACCTCTAAACTGTCCAAAAGAGCTAAATCAGCTGAATATTTTTGAAACTTGACCGGATTACATCATGAGTAGCATCAGCTACGGTCTATATCGGCTAGCAAGTAAGTA
>UZAF01019230.1:0-25685 GCA_900617895.1 Haemonchus placei
AACTAGAAGCGCTTCGTCTTAATTTTAATACAGATACGTTGAGAAATAAAAAGTGAAAGTACAGCAAACATGACGAAAGAATAAGGCTGCATACGAAGAGAAAACCTGCAAGAAGCAAAATCTCGAGACCTCAAAGCAAACAAACCAGTCTCACACTTTCAACTACGCTAGAGTCGCGTCTTTGCATATTCACTTCAACAGGTGTGAATCCCGAGCGGAGGACCTTCACAGTAGTTCTCATCTGCAGCCCTATCGTTTTCAACGGTCAAATCGCTGCAGATTCGCTAGAATGGGAGGAAAAATTTAAAAAAAAAGAATAGGACGTGTTGGATTTTTTTTGGAGACTGGGGAAAAATTACTTGGATATCAGACGGTGGACAGCAAGAGGACTATCAACCACCAAGAGCCAAGCCACTGGCCTCAGCGAACGAGGGACATTTCCCACTACGACTCTTTCGGTAGTGACTCTGATCAGGGTGGAGGATAAATCTCTTTAGACGGTGATGATAGGCATGGCATACGGTAGAATTGTAGCCGTCAAGTATACTGTTTTCCATGAAGCATATCCTCACATAAGTGCCATTTCTCAGGGCTCCCTAGAAAGTAAAGTCATAGAGGCCAACGGCACATGATCTTTGGAATTGCAAAATATTCTATCGATTTCCTGCTCCACTCTCACTTATCTGACACACTGCAATGAAGAAAAGTTGTCGTAAACTTTACGCTGGCTGAAATATGATCCCAAAATTTTGTTCCCTTTCTCCACCCTAGGCGTTCCTCGTCAACCACACTACTTAGCTCGACTTTGACCACGTTTTCGAAGGAAATTCAAATCATATGCTCAGATAACTACAGATCTTTATTATAGATCGTTCATTCCACGTGCATCGTAGGTGACTGTATAACGAAAACTTTGGCCGTATTCGATGTTGTCAGTCTTTGTGGACAGAAAAAGTTATAAGGTACAGATGGAGTGAAGCGTAGAGTAGAGAGTTTGAGGGNGGGTACAGGCGCAGACGAGCAAGAATTGTTTGGAAGAAGGTCTGACGGGAGTGGAACAGAACGAAAGAACATGAACATAAAGCTACTGGAGGCTTACTGAAAAGGATTATTTACCTGATTCTATCCTGATGATTTCAATAATTCTGCTTTCAACGTTTATTTGTGTGAGATTATACTTAATTAGCGTGAGATCTCATCTCGAATACTACCCTTTCCTTGCGTTCTGCATCATTTCTGCTAATTTGCTTGAGTTTGCGGTATATTCGAAGAGTAATGGCAACGGCTATTGACAAAGCAGTGACCGTTTATACTGCGCGAAGGTGACATGAGTTCAGGCCAAATCGAGGCGATCATGGAAGACGATCACCACAGAACCAGTCAAAGGAGATTCCTACGCCATAAAAGGTCTAAATCCCGGATCAGAGTACATTGTTCGAGTAACCGCTGTGAATTCCGAAAGCCAGGGAGTGCCATCCGAGGAAAGTGAAGCCGTTAAGTACGAGGATGTCAGAGGTCAGTTGTCTGAATGGGAATTTTCCTTTCTGTTTCAACACAGGTGAAAAAGCGGAACCGTATGTTTTGCCTATTCCCTATGACGAACACAGGGGAATCCTGACACATGCTAAATATAAAGCTAAAAATTTGGATTCCAGAAAGACCATCGTTTGTGAGTGTGCCGAATGATACGACGGTAATCAAAGGTTCCAAAATAAAGCTTACAGCGGAGTTCACGGGAATTCCTACACCAGAAGTGCGTTGGATGAAAAATAGGAAGGTACGTCGGAGAAATATGAATTACTGTGATCTCGGGATATTTCTCGCCTAATTTATCCACTTTTTCTCTTCAGGAGATGTTTTCTGGTGCCCGACAATGGACTGAAATTTCTGATGGTGTATCGTCGCTATCAATAACAGAGATACGAGAGGAAGACGAGGGAGACTATACTGTATGGATATGATTTTTAAAAAGGCTGCTTGAAGTTTCCATTCCCCCTTCATAGCCTTTTTTTTACGAGCTTAATTGATGCATGGCTCACTCCTAGATTCGCAGCAAGACCTTTAGACTACTACAGTGGCTGCTTTCATAGTCCACGTTTTGGCCCGCGAGCGGTCGAGTGATTGGGGCGACGCTTGGCCCTTGTTTACAACTGAATCTTGGTCGGGCAGGCGCCGCCCCAATCGCTCGATCGCTCGCTCGCTCGCGGGCCAAATCGTGGACTATGAAAGCAGCCAGTCACGGCTCCGGGTGGCGCAGCGCTAAAACTAGAAAACCTAGCTAGAAGTTCCATAATGATTTCAGTACGCTCATACTTTGGGGATAATATTTAATGGAGTAAGGTAAAATTATAACAAAAATCCCTGATTCACCTGACTTCCGAAAAACCAAAAAAATATTCGAGGAACACTGGATTCCACTAATAAACTTGGAAATTGTATGTCAAAGAAGAATTCCTGTAAAATTCCCATTGTAAAAGGCCATAATGACACAAACAATAGAAGTTAGAACTTCAAGAATGAAAGAAAAGGTTCTTTGAGCTGGTGCTAAGCCTTTGTGGGCCATGAGCTTAGCCTTCTTCGACGGCCTAGTTCCAGCTGATACCGATAATTCAAGGCATCGTGCATTAGGGCTTTCAAATATACCTTTTGATTTTCTGATTGAAATGGAATTTTCCTTCCTCAAAAGCCGCTTTCATAGTCCACGATTTGGCCCGCGATCGATCGCGCGGCCAAACCGTGGACTAAGAAAGCGGCCAAATAAAAAAAAAATGCCTCGAATTTGGCTGAGTCATTAGTGAAAAATTTTTCTCGATTGATATGTAAGCATATGTGTATTTATATGAAGCTAGCCCCCCTTCGCTTGAAATATGTACAACTTCAGATTGAGCTACGAAATGCTGTTGGCACATGCGAGCATAGGTTCAAATTGAATATGGATGTTCAACCAGAAATTATCCGTCCTGATCGTTACACCTCAACACTTGTCTACGATGAAGGTGACACCGTGAAATTGCGTCTGTCATTCACAGGTATGAGTCAGATTCAGAAAAAAGTCAGATTTTCATGTAAAAAAGCAGGTTCATCCCAGGGGAAAATTTCAGATATTTTATTGTGGACTGTGCTTTGATCAATCTCTCTTTGGGATGCCATTCCGCATTCGTATTACGCATTCGTTCCTTTCAAAATAGTGCCCTTATGCTGGAGTCTGGAAACAATTAATTGATCCCGGAGGTCTGAGGGGCTTGGTGGTCTGGGGGAGTACCGATCCGGGAGTCGAACCGCAGATCATGCGCCGGAGATAGTGCACCACTTGCCATGCACCAGTTCTGCCCGCCAAAACAGGAGGAATTTAAAAATATTTACATTTTAAATAGAACTCGTTCGCTTATTTGATCCACATTCGGTCGATGTAATTTGAAGGCGCTTCCGAAATTGATTTTCAGGGAATTATCGGGTAGTAAAGGTAGGAATGATAACGAATTTATTCAACAGTACTGAAACAATTTCACATGATCCTTCAACGAGGAAAAGTAAAAAATGGATCACAAGGTAAGTGCATGTGAGCTAGCCGTGGCTATGTATATATAATAGTATTCAATGCGATTATTGTAATTAGATAAGAAATCTCTCCCGACTGTGAGAGTAAGAAGAGGACTAGGCAAGCGTCTTCTCACTACCTCTGATATGGCGATCCAAATCTCTCCGTAGGGCTTAGGATAATATCAATATACTATTTTGAAAGGAGATGACGCTTTGTGAACAAAAATTACTGACTAGTAAGTACTTGTAAGTAGTGAGAGAGCAAAAGTGAAATGATTGCTGAATTCACATTAACTTTCGTTAATTTTGAATTCAGTAAGAGAATGTGCACCTATTAAATTGACGATACTCGTATTTCACCAAGGTTCGGGGTAACGGTCCTATTCGATCGGAACAGGTACGGTTAAATAAAAATCACATAATCATGATAGAAATAGTGGACAGCTTAACGATTAAGGGAGTTTGTTTAGTCTTCATCACCGTGCAACATGGCTTGAAGAGCTAGTTCTTGCCTGCTGCTGTCCAGCTTCGTTTGTTCGGCTTGCTGCTCATCCTGTGCGACTTTGATGAAGTTGTCTACGATTATAGTGATTGGTAACGCCAACACTAGTACTCCGCACATGATCGCTGCCGATGCGATGATTTTTCCCACTGGAAAGGTTTTCAATCAGATTCACCTCGTTCAACCAGGGAAAAAACCGACTGGATCGTGAAAACTCACTTGTGGTGGCAGGAACGGCGTCACCGTAGCCGACTGTAGTCATTGTCACGATACACCACCAATACGCAGCTGGTATGCTTGTAAACGGTGTGCCATCTTCGTCTTTTTCCAGAAAATAAATCATCGTTGAAAAGAAGACAACCCCCGTCAACAAAACGATCGTCATCATCTGCAGTTGCTTCTGTGACCGTTGCAATGTCATGCCGAATGTCTGCAGACCTGACGAAAAGCGACCGAGTTTTATGATCCGGATCACTCGTAGTACTCGCAAAATTCGTACGACAAGGAATGCCCATCGTAAATCTCGCAATTTTTTGTCGTCTACTCCACATAATGTGAGCAGCAATTCGAGGTAGAATGGCACGATCGCAAGTAGATCGACGAGGTTCAGTGGTTTGAGGGCGAAACGCAATTTCCTTGGAGCCGCAAATAGTCGCAAGCAGTATTCGACGGTGAAAAAGGCTATACATATGCGTTCAGTGAATACAAATGCCGGATGTTCGACTCGCATCTCTTCGACTTTTTCTACCACTGTTACCGTACCATTAGGAAGCACGATTGTCTCGTTCTGTGGAGGCATGTAGTGCGTCACCTATAATTTTTAGTAGCTAAGCCATGCCTAAGTAATCAAAAATCTCAAACCTGAAAATCGGGAATGGTGCCGAAGCTAAGACCCATAACGGAAATGGCGACAAAGAGCGTTGAAGAGAGCTCGAAGGCCTTAGCTTGCATCGATGAGCCAGGCCGCTCAAGAAACGTCCACATTCGTCGTCGCACTTTGCCGAACATCAAATTATCGAATGTCGTGTCGTCAACCTGAACGTTATAAACTGTCACATGAACAGGCGAGATGTCTTTCTTCGGGGTCCTGACCTTCTCTTCCTCTTTTTCTTCTTCTCTTTTCTGCGGTACGATATCGGCACAACAAGATCCCACATGTTGATGGGAGATGCGCCAAAAGTCAAGTTCCGAAAGAAATGATGCCGGACACACCTGACGAAGAAAGGGCATTTATGAGCTTGAACTTTGAAAGTTTGACGTCGGCATGCTCAAAGCGCACCAATATCGGATTACCTTCCTGCACTCTTAGTTACCGTTTCGAAGTAATTTGAACGAGCTCCTTACCTCCGACGGCCTATGCACAACTCCGGTCGCGTAATATTGGAATATCGCTTCGAAAGCTACTGGTGATCGTTGGAAAAAATATGAGTCCTCGGCGGCGATGTATGCGTCAGCCACCTGTAGTTAATGGCAGATGCATGTTTTGAGTCTTGTCACAGAGAAGAAACGGAAGTGAATGCTCGGAAAGAATCTACCTTTAGACGTGCTGAATGTGTTAGCTGTACGAATTTTGAGAGAAAGCCAGAAGGTTCAGCTCGTAGAAGAGCATCCACGAGCAGCATATACCGTGTTCCACCGATGTTTAATCGTAGGAACATCGGTTCCCCATCCGGACCAATAGCTCCTGGTGGAATTATCTGAAGCGGCAGATTCCAAATTATATAGTTCTCCGGGATACTGACAGCACTATGCAATTGAGAGGTTCTATGGCTAAATTTTGCAATGAAGCGAATAAAATTCGGCTCAAAAAAGTTTTTTGCGGCGTAAACATGACAAAATTTTGTTCAGCTTGAAATCTTGTTGACTTTATCAATAATTTGCGCTGCCTCACCTGAAAACATTCGCTGCCTCCAGATCTCCAAACGTCGTCGAGAATCAGAAAATTTCGTCGTTCTGCATGACTCATTGCATCCGTTTTTCGTAATGGAACTAGGCGTTTCTTATGCTGTTGCGCCGCCCTGAACAGCCTCGTTTTCGTGATGGCAACGGCAAAAATCCAATATCATCCTCGATCTGTTTCCAGTGTTAATTGCTCACACTGATTGCATATGCATTTTGAATTCAGTTTTTATGAGGGCAAAAATACCCAAGCATTCCATTAGTGAATGGCTTCAGGGACAAATCACAAAGTGAAGTAGTAAAGTCACAAAAAAATGCATGCACGATTAATGATGAAAGCCGTACGAGTGAGTAAGTCACAACACGACACGACAACAAAGAAAAGCATTCAATAGTAATAAAAAATAAAATGAAATAGTTGACCCACCCGCTGATCATGTTGCCGGTTACCCTGTAATTCTTGAATTTGAGTGCGGTATCAGTACCGGGTATGGCGAATTGTATTGAAGCGCGATGCTGCAAAACCGCTTGCGAAATGGCGATCGCCATTGCCGGCAGTCGAAGGACAAAAACGTCGTTTCGTCTGCCAACTACTTGTCGTGGTCAATTTTGCAGCAAACACGAAAGGGGAACTATGTACTCGTGCTCAGGGAGGGGAGGCGGTACCCCTAATGCTCGTAAGCGCCCGCCTCACCTTGCGCCTAGGGGGCTTTTTAGTCACCTGATATGCGGATATTTGCATTGGTTCTTCATAAGGAATGTGCAAGCCTTCAATTAGCTATCTCCAAGCGGTCTTTTTTGATCCCTTACTTTCCGCTTCGCATGAAGTAAATCAGTAGAATGGAAGAAAACGCATAATAATGGGCAAAAGAGAACAGGCATGATATGAATGCCAAGAATTTAAATGGTATATCATATGTACTTACTGTCCATTGGAAGCGAGTGCCGAATAGCTTATACTGGCACAGGCCATGGCGTAACAACAACGATTGGGACTAGCACTGTTGTGTGAGAAGTGTCGGGTGTGATTTCGCCAAGAAACCGTCTCCCACGGTGAGGAGAGCGAGCATTAATCGATGCTGAGCTCGAGCACCTCCTCAGGTGGAAACAGCCCCCGGCGATTAATCTGCTTAGATTAGTCGGCTGTGAAAGCTTAGATGTTAGCCACACCCCGTTCCGGGGTTTCATGTCGCGACATGCCTCACTGGCTTTTTTGGTTCAGCTGTCCGCACAAGCACAGCAGCCAGTGCTTCCGTTTTGAAGGACCCGTCAAACTGACTATTTCTTTTGATTCTCTGAAGGCAGTTTGACAAGGCCTCGCTCCTCGCGACCGCATGAACTTTTTTGTGATGAGAGAAAAACAGTTTCTGTCACAAANAAAGTGTAAGGAGGCTATGCTTTTGTAAACCTCTTCTGCTGAGTTAATCAATTTCTAGCATAATTCCTACAACTAAATGGCGCGTATCCCGTCACGAACAAACAGCCATTAATCAATAGCAGTGAAAAGGAATTAATGACAAATGGTATGAGAACTTGGTGGGTGAAGTAATAAGCTGACATTGAGGTAAACTCACTTCCGAAGGTAATATTATTAAAAGGGTTCTGTGGTCGGGTGGGAGCAGCACCAATTAGTAGGGGATGTGCCAAGAGTACTGCACCTAGCTGCAGCTTGTACCAAGGAGGCGGTGAAAGTGGTCTTCAAGTGGTAGGCAGTGTGTAGACACAGTTCGAGCGAGAACGGATCGCGGAGAAGGCACGAGAGGGAAATGAGAGCGTCTTGACAAGAGGTGTGTATATGTGAAGAGCATGTACGTATAGTGTTATCTGGACTGGTACATTACTTCTTAGTCGTCATTTGAATCCTTCTACAAAACGCCCTTCAACGGTATCCCTTTAGGGGAAGTGGATTTTCATGCATTGAAAAAGTATCATATCACACAGATGTGATTATTGGGTGCTAGGAAAGGAGGTAATGGCATTTATGAAGTGCACAGCTGCTTTGCCTGGTTTTGCTAGGAGTTAATTCCTCATTGAGCACTGCACTGAGCGCTATCACATACCGTCGGGTTCCACTTCATGATATATCGATATATCATTCTGGCCGTCGCATACCTCTACCACATACTCTGTATGTGCGATAGGGAATTGATTTTCTGCAGACACCTGGGTTTCCTAGCAAAATTCCTGGTCGATCGCTGTTGAGTATGCTCTATTCAGAGCCATTAGGACATTTAATTAGGTAGGTGAGAGTGAGTCCAGCAAATGTTCGTAATGAGATTGGTATTCTCCGAGAATAGAGTTACTGGTCATTAATCCTGAGATCGATTGGTTCCTGAAGCGATTTTTGCCCTTATATGAACCCCTTCTCAAACGACCTATGAACTTTCTCTCTGATGAGGCGACTGCACTTTCTGCTATGGAATTCGGCCTGAAACCGGATCGATATAATGCTTTTGATGTGATCCGATTCCCATCGGATGGTAAAGGAACCACTTGAAAGCAGTATGCGTACCCTAACTATTTGCAGAACAACTCTGCCTGGGACAAACGCCATTTGATTAGCTAATTGAACTGTGATGTTTTCCCCTGTGATCTTTCATGACCCAAATAGGAAGACGTTCCCAGGTTGGTCTCTTCCCCTATTTGGGTTTGGGACACTGTCTGCAAACAGTCCAAAATCGCGTGGGAAGTAAGGAAGTCTCTTGAGTGAACAGTGGGCTCGTGGGTTCGACAAGAAAGAGATTAAGGTCTGTGGTGCCATGGTCTCGCCCCCGTTAATTTGTTCTTCAGTCAATAGGGTGACGGCTAATGGGCGTATCACCTGTGCGACGAAAAGAAAAATACACGACCACTTGAAGTGCAAAAATACAGCACTTCAAGTGGTTCGACGGATGTTACAGTTGGTTAAGCGTGAATATCGGCAAATACACTTCTGGTCTCAGCTGACATCGATCTCGTCCTAATCAGTGGCACAACGAACGGAAAACGTCCAAATAGATGTCCAAGCTAACACTGAACCAAGTGAAAAGCGAAAGAATTAGGGCGTATAGAAAGCTTGAAAGAGACACATGGTTGAGTTGAGTATAATAGGGTTAGAGGGTTGGAAGTAATGATGGATGGCCGAAGGAGGTGACTCTGCGGACGGCAAGACAAACTAATCGCCGATTCACGTCACCTATACCATGCCCCATAGTCTCAACGGGAATTTCATCTGACTCGTAAGTCGTGCAGCAAACAAATCGCGTGACTGGAAGTCAGGTAGAACAGCATATAACTTTCAGCTATCAGCTTACGCTCAGGTTTTTTTTTCGGGCGTCCTCGGCACTCTTTTCGGAAAACCTCAGGTATAATAGAAAAACTGATACACCATGAGAAGCGTCCAGTTCCAGCGTGGTGAGAAATGCACGATAGTTGAAGAAAAACTGACTTTTAGCTGGAATTTCAATTATGTACGTTGATGAACAAAGCAAAGGAAGAGGTGGAGTATTACGAAGAAGCGCTACTGTTATAGACATGCCTTAGATGAAAAGTTCTTCGAAGCATTCGAGCCTTCACCCTATTTTGCCTAATTAGTTGCCAAGTTTGTCTGGAAAGCTGAAAGTACCAACCTGTGCATTGTCTGGCCTACGCAACTCATTGTGAAGGGTAGATACGTATCTGAACGCAGGACAAGGTCTGAGAATACAAAGAGAGGTCCGATGCGTCGACACCTCACCAGGACTGATCTCCACAAAGATAATTAAGATTTTTCAAACCATTAGCACCAGATGTCTGCATTAAACTTCAGTCAGTGGTGGTAACGCCTTTAATAAGAACCTGATAGCCACGTGCTACCAACTGGCTCGAGGATTTTTTAAGCATAAGCACGAAGAACTGGGACGAATTGACAGTATGTGCTGAATTTTTGATCCTTCATGGTTATTAGTGGCTAGTTCCCTAGTAATAGTTAAACTTTAATATTTTTGGATGCTTTTTCACGAAAACTCTCTTAATGAAACCATCAGAACTTCGTTTCCCAACTACCCCCGAACAAACTGAATGTGTTGCCCGTGAATTTACTTGAAAACTAGCACCCCTTCGAACATTGCCTAAAGGCTTCTTATTAATCGCGTTGTTGGGAAAAAATACATTTGTTTACACTGGCGGTATGCTCTTGTTGCATCTGAGCAGTTTTCAGTTCCCGACTTGTTGACATCAATTTATGTGCATTGACTGAATAAACGGAATAAATTAGTTCCAAAAGCGCGAGGAAATGGGACAAGGGCAGATGGCTTTGATTTGTGCTGTAACAATCGCGAAGCAGAATTATTTTTTCTTGGGTTAGATGATGTTTTCATTCTGAAACCTTCTCAGTTACATAGAAAACTCAATCTAGAGAGCAATCATTGCCCGCATGAGAGTTTCAAACAACTGTTTCCAATCAACGGTCGAATTTTGGGAAAGGCTGTTTGGAAGCTCGCAGCTGGTTTCCTCGAATTAGAACTAGACGACCCTGACTGAACGGCCAGCTCATTCCTCCTGAACAGGGTCAGCGCAGATAAAATTGCTCACAAGTTTGGCTCCCACCCCAAAACCCCAAAATTAAGAGTTAGGGATGGGGAGGGGTGATCGAATAGGGAGNAGTGGAGTAAGACGAAGTTCTGACTCTTTTTTTAGTCGGAAAATCCTACCGACACAAGGAACACTCGGTGTACACTTGCCCCTCCTCGTTGCCTTATTCGAATGTTTGCCAAGAGCTAATGTATTAGTCAACTTTACACGAAATAATTTCAAAAATGAAGGAGTTAGATGGCAGCGGTCAGTGTTTGCAACTTCATCGACCCTTTTTTTTTACTTCCATTGATTCGTATAATGGGTGCGAGGTTTGATTCGTATAATTGATGCAAAATGCTGTTGAGATATTACTGGCAGAGCAAAAGCGAAGAAAAACCCTGAAAGCCTTTAAAGCCCAGTTTTTGGCATGAGCGGCAGAGGTTTCAGCAGACTATTGTTCCAATCAGTGCCTCAGAAGTATGGTGGAGATTTCGCGAAGAGTGAAAATCTGCTAGTTGTAAAGTCCCTTATTATTGAAATTGTTAATTTTGCTTCTGCCTCGAGGTTGTTAGGTGGAAATTTTTATTCTGGCCAACGTTTCGATGGACTCGTCGTTTTCGAAAGCCTGAAAATGGTTCAAAGCTTGTTGATTGCACACTACCCCACCAAGCGCCTCGTCCGCATTAGCGTTTCTGACCTTCTATCAGGAATGCACAAAAAATGCCCAAAATTCGAAAGATAAGCCCACTTCACTTCCACCACAAGGTGTAGCTACGCTACACGGTTAGTACATTAGTAGCGAATGACCTTACTTTGCTGTCCTTATGCAGTAATACTATTGTTGCCGATCAGCACGTTCGCGGATTATGGAACTAACTCGCAGCGTTGCATAAATGGCAAGAGATCATTTGTGATTGTCACACTCTCATTTCGGCTGTTAATATCTGGATTTCTAGCTGAAATCCAGATGGCTTCCAACGCTTTTCATCGAAACGTTGGCCAGAATGAAGATTCCCACCTAACGACCTCGAGGTAGAAGCAAAATCAGCATTTTCAAGAACAACAGCAATGCCAAGTTTTCAAGATGAGGGAACTTGGAATTTAGTCCCTTACTACTTTGGAACGTTGTTATTACTTACGGAACAGACGTGAAATTGTAGCGTAACTGCAGGGAGAGCGCATTCGAAGCTGTGTACGACTTATGTTCGAGAAAGACGTCAAAAGACGTGCCTGACAAGTTTTTTTTTTCTACGAAGTGATGAAATGAGTGATAGATAGACAAACAGGTTGGGTTAGCTCTTTTCCGGAAGCTCTTTCTATGTTTAAATATGGCTGCCTGGCTGAGACATTGTTTATATGTAGGATTTCTTAAACAACCATGACCGGAACAGCAATTAACTATTTCTCGAAACTCTCTTCTCACGGCATATTCTACTTTATAACTCATGTTGATCGGAAAAGTAACTTAAAACGTAAACATCCAATCCTTTAGAAATTTGTAGGAATGGCATTGGCGACAATATGGATAAATAAGTATGACCCTGGTCAGCTCCTTCTGGGATGCACCAAAGTTCGACTGTTATCATGATTACTATGACCGAAATGTGGGAGTTGGCCTGAGATATGCGAGCTCACCAGTAGCAGTTATCCTATCACCTAAAGAAATTTTTTCTGAAGACCTCAAGGGATTACCAGGCCATAGTGAGAATTAGAAAAGGGTATTCTGTTGACTGGCCGGCTACACATGGGTGGTCGCTCCTGCTCCTTCAAGAGGTACATACTCTCCAACGACATTAAGGGGTAAGGGTCAGTGAAGACCGCAATGAAGGAACTTCGACTGGCAAAAATAGTAAACCTTTACATGAAGAACGCAACAGTGCTCAGTAATTTATAGATGATTCGAATCAATAACAATAATTCGAATCTTCTTCTAGGTCAGCTAACAACTATTAATTATTATTTCATTTTATTTAGGGATGGGGTGGAATTGAGAAACTGCTCGTGCTTAAACGCTGGCTTTTCGATAAGTATATCAGTAACAAAAACTCAGTCAAAGAATGAGATTTTAACTTCTGACCTGTGATGGGAAACCGCCGCCTGTCGAAGGGCCATGTCGCAAATATGAAAAGTTGGAGCACCTGGCGCAAGATCTCACTGACAGGCAGCAACCCGGCTCATCCTAACTCCCATATGACAGCCGGAGTTCTCACTTTTAGTTCACTCCTCCTCCTCTATTAACTGAGTGGGCAATGTAGTTGACTGTTTCAGAAACAAAAGATGCAAATGCGAAGGATGGAATCCCCTGCCATCGAGGGAAACAGTAAGGGTAACTCCTTGAAAACTCACCCATCGGCTAGATCGCTCAGTGAATTCAATCTATCAGGATTCCTGTATGCTGACGATCGAGAAGCACGAATCATATCGACTGTCGAATGTAGTCAGAAGCAGATCCAAGTTTCCGTGAAAGACGTCTTCAGTTTGTCAAGGGTTTTGACGTTATCCCGGCTTCCCGGATGCAGCAGCAGAGAGGACACGCACCAGAACGGTTGCTTCGTGCTGAATGAAAGCGATGTCAAGACTTTAGCGTCCGCCTCAGTCTTCTGCTCGATTGCCATGGGAGACTGGTTTTCATGCCCCTTCCTTCCGCTAAAGACTGCAGCTGCAATAATCCTTTATCGTTTGACTGCTCCGCTAATTTGTCCCTCCATAGTATATTAGCTCTACATTTCTTTACTACTGCAAGAGCGATTTCCGCTGTCTGAAGGCAATTGAGGGCCGGCTTTGACGTCGTTTTTGTACTATACTAGTTGAAAAGCCTCTGTCATCTCACAATAACCGAAACCAGATATTGAGTTGTGAGCCCAGAAGGCTGCCAAGGGGCTTTAGCGTCTCGGTTTCACTGCGAACTATCAAAGAAGACTGGTAACTTTCCAAAAGTACGTAAATGAAATATGTTAATGTCCCCTAGATTGATTGTCTTTCATTTGCGACCAATAATTCCTTCGAAAAACAATTCTGGTAAACAATTTCACACGAGACGAGTTAATCGTGTGAAGCAATGCGAACACCCTCAACTTCACCTTATTCCGAAGAGATTTTCAAGAAATCCTGGTCCCTACTATGAAATATCTTCGAAGTTAGAATTGCAAGAGGTCCCAAACTGATCTCAAGATCTTTGAATTCCGAGAAATCTTACGAAAAATGTGAATAAGTGGCACAAAGTCGTAGAGAAATTACAATCAAGATGAATTGTCTGAGATTGGAAGCAGATGATGTCGTTGCGAGTCAGAGCAAGTCGTGGGGATGTGGATACGCCCAGAGGAAAGTCGTATGTGGACGATTTAAGTATCTCGCGAATGCAAATCTATATAAAAGGGGAAAGATTCTCGACGTGTTTGCCGAGCTGTGCAAGAATAGCACAACTCTGGGACTGCATTTCCATTTCAGGAGTTCAAAAAGGAAGGCTAGTCAAAGCGGCTATCGAATTTTCTTGTACATTCGAAATGAAGGGGTCTAATAAAATTACAATAGTTCCCATTGATATTCAGGTTTGTTGCTCACCTTGTACCATGCATAGAAAACTGGGTAGGATATTCTGAGCAGTCGGGCTGTCGATTAAAAGAGTGGTAGTTGGGCGGAGAAGGAGGTGGTCTTGGTAAAAGGTGGTGGCGGTGTTAGGTTGCTCTTGGACGGCATTAGGTCTCGACTACTTCACAATTACGTAAGTGATCGAAACGAGCCCATAAATGTGGACGGGGCGCAAATGCTGAAAGAGCCAATTTTCCATAGCTCGATGTGTATTGAAGTGGAACCATAACGGAATTCCTTTGGGCAAAGTTCTCTCCTCGGGTTTTTGACCTCCTCTTCTTGGGAAAGCATTTATGGGGCCATTGGAGAGTCTGAAAGAGCCGAAATCTCGATGGAGTTCATACAGAAAAAACAGTCGTGGGCCTAATGGGGGTGAATGGAAGCGCGAATGTTTTTGAGGAGCACCCTCTTCTCTTTATCCCACTTATAGACCACGACGGGAATCATTCGGAAAGAAGTGGACTATAGATCAAAGCTGAGGATGTTCTCTGACTGTTTCGGTTACTTTACAAGTATGTCAAATGAGTACGGAAAAGAAGTACAGGAAGAGAAACAAATCAGCCGAACAATGAAGCAAATTGGAAGGCAATTCAGATTGTTAAACCAATTGCAGTCGATGGAGAATGAAGAACTGCTGCTTACTTGCATGGAGTCCAACTCTGTCGACTTTCATTCAGTTACGCCCGCTGACCAGACAGGTGCAATGGCCAGAATCCTTTTCTTGAAATTTCCCACTTAAGGTTCCTCTACTATTACAATCCTGGATAATCCCTACTACAGTGTCTTATAGTTTATGTCCGGCACAATACAAAGTGCAGTCTCCAGCAGTCTGTTTTCAGCTAGCAGCAGATTCAAACTCATTCAGCTGACGTTGCTTGGTGAAAAACACCTGTGAAACGCACACCGGAAGGTTATGGCGCTGGGTGTCGATACTAACAATAGAAAATCGCTGTCATTTACTGAAACAATAGGCAGAAATCCGTAACCAAGAAGTCAAGCCAAGTTGAGTGATACGAATTGCGAATGTTCCCCCAGCATATTTCGTGCTCACGGACCGTAGTTGTGCGTTTAGCCTACTTCCATCCATGAACTAGCTTTCTCAGTATGTTGTACATCGAGAAATTGTGCCGCTTCAATTCACACAATGGCACTCGCGCGATGCAGTACTTGTTATTCAATTTAGTGGGCATTTCTTATTTTGTTGGTTTGAGGATTCCGATCAAGGCCTATATAGGGTTCCTGTCGCGGGCAAATACACTCCCTCGTTCCCCACCGTGGGCCACAAACTGTGTTACCAAACGCTGTGAAGTCTAAACGAAGAGAAATGTTTTGGCAGACACGGGTACTAGACAAATGAAAGAACAACGCGTACCGCTTCTAAATTAGGTACAAAAACGCTTATAGAGATGCTGTCTTACCAATGGTTTAAGTTGTTCCTCAGTTGAGGTTTAAAGGCACAGCTCACGATAGAAATTGTTTCTGATATTCCCCCACAGGATGAATTTAAAGCCCCAGCGTATACCATATCTGGCACTATGAGGTCGGAAAACGGCCTAGTTAGGGAGTTATAAAGGGTCAAGGACTGGCCCGTGTGTATCCTCGGACGAGTTTCACCGGATTGTAGAGGCTGAACCGATCACAAGAGAACCCATGTAGGAAGTTCAAACAACTTGTCATGACCCATAGCGACAGTTAAAGACAGTTCTGTACCCTTATGGCTTGATGTGGTCAGCTCTTTGTGCAATTGCAATAAGTGAAATCTCGTCCAAATACCCCTTCCATGTTATTTCCGTCATGGCAATCTCGTCCGCCCTCTATTTCCCCTAATTTTAGGGAGCCATATTTTTCTCGAAATCGGCGGATTCTCTCGCTTTTATCGCTACCGATGGACTATTCCCTTTCTATACTTCCGCTTCTCGAATAAAAGCTGGTATTTCAAAATTATCGTGAACTGTGCCTCCAAGCTGTGTGGGTGAGATCGGAGGCAAAGTCTAACAAAACGGGTCTCGAGTTACAGATCGGTACGAAAGTCAGCGCTAACAGAGAAGTCCCCTTGAAATTTGTTATTCTCTTTCATTTCCGTCACATATGCCCTGCTTCACTGTTCATCGTACTTTGTATATCGGAAGGAGAAATGCGCCTCGTTGAGGCGAACATTCATTCCACTTGATTTTATTGCTGAACACAAAAAAGCGCGTCGACATTTGTACTTTCAATCTCCTTCTCTCTCAAATGGGAAAAGTGCTAGGACCACGTCCTATAACAACATGCATAGCACATGGGACAGTTGTCTCAATGAGTTTTTTGATTGTGATGGGGGCTTTCACAGCAGCTTTTCACAAGTCCCATACAGCGATACAGCAATCAGTTTGTTATCCTACAGTTATGGTTACACGGATAAGATTTTTCTCAAATATCACCTCTAAGAATTCAATCATCGCTCGGAGTAGTCACGACCGACTCTCCTCTGATCCGTGCATGATTATAGGCATTTTCAGTTCTTTTTAAGGCTATGCTTCCAAGATTAGTGGAAGGATGAAGTTTTTGGATTTAGCAATCTCGTTTCGGGTTGCGCCCTCACTCCGCTCCCATCCAGAATCGTAGTGGCATATTGATGCGTATATGCCTAAAAGGGGAGGTTGTAGTGGCCAGTGGCGCCCCATGTCACACGTATGGTCAGGAGCTCGAGTCCCGGATTGATATCCGCTCAAGCCAACCAAGCCTTTCATCTCTCCAGGGTCGGTGAATTGGTACCAGGCTCGTCTTGGAGGATAGAAGCACCGACGTGTACATCGGCTGTCCACCGCAAGTCATTCAATAGGCCACATACGCACTCATCACGGCACTACGATTCTGAATGGGAGTCGAGCGTGGGGCGTATCCCTCTGAAGGGATTGATTAACGCCAAAAACTTTTTTTACTTTATCCTTTATGCCTAGAAAATGACATGAGGTGACCAGACGATGTACAAGTCGGTACTTTTATTCTCCAATACGAATCCAATATCAATTGGCCGACCCTGGAAGTAAAGAACGCTCGGTAGGCCGTTGGTCAAGGATTCGATCCCAGAACCATGCATGTATGATAGTGCGCCACTTGTCATTTCACCAATTCCGAGATTGACAGCGCCGGCACAATTTTGAGTGTCAATCAGAAAAGCAATGATATCTCTCATTGCTGTCGACCAAAGCAGATGCTCAGGGGCTCTGGTTCTACAAGAGATGCTCTTTGATCTCGAGGTTCTAACTGGCAAAATTTTACAGAAAAATCCATCTCTCTTGCTGTTGCTCCACATGGTTAGATATAATTTTATTCATAAAATCATGATATCACTGGAATACTGCGGCAACTTCGAGCGAAATCAGCCGAAATCAGAGAACGGATACCGAATCTTGGCCACAAGGTCTAAGTAAGTCAAGTTCAGATGGTGCTCATGTTACCTCTGATTAGCTACCTATTTTCGAGCAACAAAATAATGATAAAGTCTTTCGCGTGAATCAGTCTCTTATTGGTATTCGCCCCGCATTCGACTCCGATTAAGGATCGTAGAAGCCTTTCAAATGTCTTGATTCGGCCTATACAATGACGCGGAGGGTGCAAGTCAGAATTTTTCTGATTTCGGGCGTTTGGTACCAATTAAGCGACCCAGGAGGGTTGGAAGGATAGATGGCTTTGTTGAACTACGCGAGTACTGCTCTGGGATCCGAACACTGGGTCATTTTTCTGTTATAGTGTGCCGCCTGCCACCTCTGCCCAAACTTTTCATGTGAAATATAATGGTGCTTAGAAATATTGTTTACATCATCACATTATTTATAAGGCCTTCCGAACAACGTCAGTGTTTCTTCTGACTGTGAACTACTGAGATTTTTTCGGCCCTCCTTCCTCTACAAATGCATGGCCATTTGCTCTTCCAGTCATTCTCTCAGAATGAGGCCGTTCAGTGAACTCTATTTGAAACCTGTGGTCCAGCATTCACTAGGCAATCTTTAGGGAATACTTCCCGAATTCCCCTGAACTGTTGTTACGCCAACTGCTTTACGGGTGGCTGTCGCGAGGGCTGATATTACGGAGTATCGCGACCCCAGAGTACCGTATACTAAGGCTGATTTCAAGGCTTTACTTAGTGTTACTTCACGTTCTGCTCGAGGCAATCAACGTCCACACGAGCCTAATCGGTCCGTTTCACGGAACTCATTCGATTCAATATCGTTCTTTTAGTGTAACTCATATCGGACTAGAGGGAACAATCTATGCCAAACAATTGTCTTTGTAACTAATCAAGGAAGATGGCACTCAGGCGGTGGGGGACACGATATTGGACAGTAAACTTCTCGAATGTTGACCAGTTCTATTTTATCACGGAGAATGAGAGGTTCACTAGGCCCAGGCAATATCGATCCGCGAATCAGATCGATTTTTTCCCAGACCCAGAGGATGGCGTTATTCTGGAAGCTGAAAAGACGAAGCCCACGCCCACACCGTCTGCTCTTCATGGGAAGGCGCTCCCCCAATAGACTTGAAGTGCTGTTATTGCTGAATAACACCCGGTCTAGCCTGAAATCTTATGCGCCTTCCAAGCACTATTAAACTTTTTAGCAAGCCATTTCTTTCTTGACCAGTCGGCTTCCGCTGAAGATGTATCGGAACCTCATGTCATGCATTTTGGAATATATATATTTAAAGCATATGAGCATGCTTTCGCTCCTGTAGGGGAATTGTAAAGTTCTCTTATTAGAGGGGAACCCATATAGAGGCTCTAAGGCGATTTAGATTACTAAAAATGGGAAAAGTAAATGAATCAGAATTATGAAGAAATGAAGAGAGCTAACGAAGAATGAACTTTCATATATGAGCAGATACTAGAGAAGCTCTAGCATTCGCATAGAATTACCGAAAAACTTTGCCAGTTCAGTAATCTGGAAAATCCGGTCATAGATGAGAAATATCCCTTTCAAACCGCCTTTGAAACGCTTTCTCAATCAAAATCGCCTTGGAATAGAAGTATCAATTACGTTATCGGATTTATTCGTTCGATAGAAGTGCCATGGTCCTCGAAGACCATGGTCGTTAGTCCTTTGAAGGTTAAACACTTGTCGCTGTAAGGAAAACAATCAATATTAAAAAGACATTACGTTTCAAAGTAACTATCAAAAGTGCAGACGAAACCAAAGCGATATTCAGGACTTCTTATCTACTTACCGTTAGTTATGACATGAGTAGGGACGGACCTCAATTCCTCGAAAGGATATTCCATATCAAGGGTAACTCGTCTGATTCATTAAACACTGTCAAATTCAAGGGCACAGTTTACGATAAAAATGGTTTCTGAGATTCCCCCACAGGATGGATTTGAGGCTCCCGCGTATACCATACCTGGCACTATTAGGTCGAAAAACGGCCTAGTCAGGGAGTTTTCAAGGCTCAAAGATTGGCCCGTGTGTATCCTCGGACGAGTTTCACCGGCATTGTAGGCATTGTAGAGGTTGTTCCGATCACAAACCCAAGGAACCCATGTGGAGAGGGTAAACAATTTGTCATGACCCATAGCGACAGTGCGAGACAATTCTGTACAGTTCTGGCTTGATGTAGTCAGCTCTTTGCGCAATAACAACGACTGAAATCTCGTCCGAATTCCCCTTCCATGTTGTTTTCGTCATGGCAATCTCGTCCAACCTCTATTTTCCCTACTTTTAAGGAGCCTTATTTTTTTCGACATCGGCTAATTGTTTCGGTTTCTTCATTACCGATGAACTATTCCCAGTCTATACTTCCGCTTTTCGAATAAAAACGGGTAGCTCGAAATTATCGTGAACTGTGCCTTTAAAAACTGGAAGCAAGTGTGTTTCTACTACGGTCCCTTAGATAGTAATGAGTGCCTGCCATATGTGATCCGCATCCAGTATAATTAATGAGTCAATGAAGAATGGCGTAAAAGCTATCGAAAACTTATTTTGATATTCAGCTGTTGACTATTACTGGCAAAGGCGTTCAGGATGAAGAAACAAAAGGCTGCATTATTGACTCCGGCCGGTTGGTACGATGAATATGCAACAGTTTGAGACTACTTCGTGCACAATACATATTATTTGTAATGTGCTTCTGAGTGACGACATGAAGGGGGGAGAAGTAAGCTTCCCCTCTGCCTAATGATTAGCGTTAGAAATTTCAACGATTCGAAGGTTGCTGAACCCACTTACCGAGCTAAAAGTAGCGGAAACCATTGGTAAAAGTAAAAAAACAGCAAACAATAGAAATATGGAAGCACTGGGGAGCGATTTTTGACATTCCCTGTTTTTCTGTCAACTTCTCTATGGTTACATTGATGGATTGAGTGGGCAAGGTTTTGTTAGTTGTTCTACTGGCAGTAATAGATGGCCCTAGAGGACCACAATGACGCTCTCCGATGAAAGGATACGCAAACACTAAGAAGTCTTCTGAGTGATAGCCTAGAACGACGGCAAACGACAGACGGATAAGATGACAGAGTGCGTGTTCCATTCTGACACGGATGTGTTGGAATATGCCCGTATATGGTCGATTGGAATGCGTTTTCCGCTTCTCGCGCTCATCGCTATTTCCGGAGTTTTTGTCCGATCAAATACATCTGCTTTGAACCTACTCTTGCAAGCAACGATGACTTGGACAGCCCACATAACCACCTAAGGCGGGTGGTGAAATACGCGAATTGGGATATTGTAGGGTAAGGTTAAGTGTCATCTACCATATACCCCTCAACGGAATGCCCCCATCCTCCTCGTAGCCCCGTTCGGATTCGTGGGCGCCCATTCCGGAAGAGCGTTTTGTTCGGNATTTTCCTGCAAATGTCGCCATCAAGTGACAGAAGTTGACGTCGAAATATGGGAATGTGTGTGTGTGTGCAGAAAATTGATACCTTGAATAAGGAGCTTTATTACACCCTTCATGGAAATTACTCTCGTAAATCATTTAGCATTACGAAGAGTGATTTCCTGGGAGTTTAAAAAGGTGTTACTATTCATATGATAGAAAATGAAGTAGACCGTGGTGCATTTAACGATCGCTGATTATCGGTAGAAGAATACATCCCTTATTCTGGTCCCTTTGAACCCTCGGAAGAACGAAAGTTCGCTAAAAAGTTCCCATCGTCCCATGCTGTAAATCCATGTTTCTGTGATTTATTTTTTGGAACTAGGCAGATGCAGGAAGCATTAATCTCCCGGGGGCGCGTTCACAACATTCCCAAACCGTTTTTTCATTATTTGCAGAACTTTACAGATATTCAGACATGCATCACTAATGCGCTCCTGAGTGAGTAGCGTTTTTTGTTGAATTCATTTGGCGGATCCAAATATTCCATCGTCTTTTCCAATAGTAGGGAAATCGAATGAAAGCTTCCGAAGAAGTGCCCGAAATGACTGCGTTTTTGGCGCTATTCGTTAGTCTGATTGACCCCCAGCAAGCAAGAAGCGCTAAGAGGCCGAGGAGAACTGGTCCGGGCATGGTGGTCTCTGATTGTTTATATTAGTCCCGGCACTCGTTTTTACCTCGGAGCTTTACTCATCTTGTAGGAGCACACCTTTACAGAGGGGTCTAATAAGGGGGGGGGATGGACATGATATATAAATACGTTTAGGGGGAATTCTTCAAAATCCGGGGCTTGAATTGCTCTAGTTCATGCTGGTAATGGACACCTGTTGCAGGAATCATATATCAACGGATCAAAATAGCGTTAATCCTAACTAAACAAGATTCGATTATAGCAGATCGCCGATTACTTCCAACTACCGGATGAACGTTGGGGCAGGAAATGTGAAAATGGAAATAAATCGCGTAAAAAAACTCACATCGTCGGCATGGTGGCTGATGGAATTAATGTGGTGGTTCAGAGAAATACAGAAAAGGGGGGTAATTCAATTTAGCACCTGTCGCCGGCAAAGCGAAACTCTCCTCGAAGGAGTCTGTTGAGCAATTAAAATCACGAGAGTATGAAAAGCCGCGGTGGCGTAGTGCCAACTCTTCGCCCCTCGGCTCCGCCCCATCCCCCGACGACGACGGAACTCATCGCTCATTGAATTGAAGTGCTAATTTCAAATACTAACCCTACGGTAGAGTACTCCTTGATCGTGCTTCCTTTGACCAAGCCTCTGGACATTGTTCACCCGTTCTTTCCTTTTCTTTCCCACTAAGCGATTCGGATGACAGAATCCTTGAGCATTAAATTCCGTTCATCGGCTAGATATCAGTAGGAAAAAATTTCTAGTTATTACTTAGTAACTCTGAGCCTAACAACTTCAGTCTAGCCCTAGAACGGTGGAAAGTTTGGGTGGTAATCGATAATGGGTGGTCTTTCTCTCAGGTTATTATTTCCACCAACTGACTTTCCTGACCTTACCTTCAGAACTGGTTATGCCTAAGCTGCTACCAATGAAACGCTTTACTACTTTGAGCTTCTCCTGATAAAAGTCATCCACAGCTTCTGATGTTGTAAGCATTCTGATGAACCCTGTCCAATTCTGCAAAATCGTTTCTTCCTGAGGACCAACCTCTAGAAGACTTCTTTCAGGACGGCCTGCACCAGCAGTGGAATGGCTAGACAACAATGGGCAGTTGATCAGCAATTCTGAGCGATTCATAGTGAGATAGATTGTTTTCAATTGCCTTCTTGGTCCCCAAAGTTTTCGTTCATGAGGCTTTCATTGTTGCAGGTGGATAACGCTGGTCTGAGTACAGTCTTAACCATACGACGACTACTACTAACAGATCGTGGAGAATTCAAGTTGAGAGTTTGGAATCGATGTGGGGAAGATACGTTCCCGATAAGTATCCAGGTGAGAAGAGTTGTGAATGCATTAATTGAGCTTGTTTTGGGCTTCTTTCTCATATTTGACTTTTTGATTTCTGGCGTGGCCCAAGTCATTCACAGAGCCATGAGGCGCTCTCCCATAACGTCCTGAAGACCACATAGTGCCCTTTCTGAGCGACTTGTAAAGAGAGCTGACAAGATGAAGGGCTAATTGCATTATATTACGTCCTGCATTTGCAGATTCTCCGGAAAATGAAAGTGCTCCTGCTAATGCAGTGGCTCGAACTTTAGCCTGACGCAGAGTGACAGCACCCTTGTAGCCTCGTCGCTAGTTTGATGTCATAGCTGTTTTCCCAGAAAAGGGCATAAACTTAGTGGTCTCTATATGGCTCTTGATATGCTGCCTCCCTGAGAAGTGAGACTCAGTCCTCAACCGGTTCGTGGGTTGCAATCCTCACCTGACTGCAGCAATTGGCAACAAGAGTAGAAAACAAAACAAAACTCCCTCATGAGTTGATTGTTGAAATGGTCAGAAGGCCGTCACTTTCAAATCCAACTAAACAACGGCTTAGCACTGATTTTATCCTCACAGCAAGTGTTTGGCTTGACTGATATTAGCAATCGATAGTGACATATTATAGATATAAAGTATGATAATATATGAGGCTCTCTGACTTAACAACGTTAACAGGTGTCCCGGATCCGCCAACCAACTTGCCCAGCCACCAGACCAGCCTGAGAACGGCCAGCTAGATCGGTCAGGGTCCCCACCACCGCTGCAGTTCAGCTCTCCTCATTGACCTCAAGGCACAGTTCGCGGGTTCAGTTCAGTTCAAGGGTTTTTAAGATTACTCCTTAGGATGAACCTGTAACCCCCCAGGGAGAGCCTAAGGGACGCTGCCGGATCAAAAAGCAGTCAAGACAAGGTGTAATAATGACCCGCAAACCGGCTTAGAAGACAAGGCGGACGAGTTGTTAAGCATTACGAAAGCTCCACAGGCTGCACCATTCGCACCGGGACCCACATTTTGCACGTAGGCAGCGTGTTACAGCCAGCTCTATGCAATGGCGCCCATTGAAAAAACTCGTCCAAATACCCCTCCCATGCAGCTTTTTTCGTAACATCGTCGTCGCGTTTCCTTCGTCACTTTTGCACTATTCTGTACTATCACTTCTACTGCTTAACTAGAACAAGAAAGTTCGAAGTAATCATGAAGTGGGCCTTCGAGAGAGTTAATTTTATTGAAAATAAGTAAAAGTTTGGTGATTTGCTGTGAATTAATGTGTAATTTTTGGTTTTATTACCTACGCATGATGTGTAAGGAGCGGGAGCATCTCTAAGAGTATAAACGTAATAAATAGTTTCAAAGTGAGAAGGAAATAAGTTGTGAGTTAGTAAGTGAGTTAGTAAATGGGAATAATATGAGCTATTGACGGCCCTGAGAAGGTGCGTTCTAATGTCAATTGCTTTTCAAAAGTTTCGAAAATTTCACATTTGTTATATGCCCATTTCATCAGATTCCTACCAGGCCTAGGTCTAGGCCTATTCAGCTGCACCACACCCGACCTACTTGGTGCCCTATGGAAAGTGACAGTCAAGCTTAAGCCTGACCAGGATTCTGAGTGGTCAAGAATGTTGAAACTGAGCTTGAAGATCCCATGACCTTCCAAAATACGACCGTAACCCGAATCGAACTCAGTACTCACGTTTCAAATTGGGAGGCCGAAATATTGGAGACCTTATAAAATCTTGTTAGATGCATAGCCAACCGAATCCTCCCTGGGCCGTCCATAGAGTTACTTGTTGTTCTCCATGTGACAGGCTATTTTATACATTTTTCAGGCCTACACCTTCAGGGAACTAGATGCCTGCTTTATGTTATGAGAGGCTTTGATTCCGAATAGTTTATTTTTCTCGCTAATCTCCTAATACTCATGTCGTACTCTTCCCAAAACCACAAAAACCTGCTTTTGTGCAAATACTCTTTGTGATTACTTGTGTGCTTACCTTGGCATAATTTCTGAGAGGAAAAGAGCCAAAAATTTATCTGATGTTTGAAAACTCACGTGCCAGCAGCATTTGAACCCTGAAATGGATTTGGTAAAAGCGAGAAGTTTCATTGGATTGAGGGAAAGAAGAAAGGGAAGGGGAGCGGAGACGCATAATTTACTCCAATCAAACAGAAATCGTTTACCGTCGGGATTACCATCGTGATGGTGGCCAGCGTTTTGTTTGCTGCAGTGGAATACAGCGGAGCAGAAGGATTCAGAATGAAGCGTCTCTGTTAGATAGGAATTTCTATGTGTAGGTGAGAGCAACAAGCTTTTTCCCCAGGGATTCTGACCACTCGACTGCGAAGTTGTTTCTCCGTATCATTGCAAGTGACAATTTCTTCGCACACCATCAACAAATCCATTTACAAAGTTCTACTATTCGCTGGGAAAAACAGCTTCGTTGCATGCTGAAATTTCTTGCCAATAATTTTATATTCACGACTCTGCTCGGAGCTTTTTCTTACAACTCTCTTTTTTGTGTTTCTGACATGCGAAAGTACGACCTCGGGGTGGCTCGGGAAGGGAACTTCAAGAGCTCAAAGTTTCCTCAAAATGGCCACTGCCTGGGATTAGGCGTTCTTTATCAAGTCGTCGGTGGTTGAACTTTGAAAGTGATACCGTGCTGTGGCATGGGGCAGAGTAAAACCACCATTTAACCGTGAAGGAGCGGCATTTCGAAGAGACTTCGGCTTTGGCTTGTGGGTCATGCAGCCCCATCGCGCTAGCTGTAGTGGGGAGACAGGCAGTAGGAACGGTTTTGTGTAATCGATCCGCGGCGGTCGC
>UZAF01019231.1:10167-25684 GCA_900617895.1 Haemonchus placei
ACTTCCTCAGGTAGTTTTTTCATCAGTTCTGCTGTTTTTGGATCCCTCACATCGAGAGTTCATTCAGTTGGTGAAATGGTGGTAAATTGGTATGATATCATTTTGGTTGTCAAAAAACTCGATATCATATAACCAGTCAGGCCGGTGGTCCTCCTTCCTGTAATAAATTTGCTATGCGTCAATAATTCTTAGGATTCTCCTTTTTCCTTGAAAGCTCTACACACTCAGTATTAGCTCCGAATTGGGAGCGATTTTTTCTGTAAGCCATCTTCGTTGTGTCCGGTAAGAACATCGTATAATATCACAAAGGCGATTATTCGGAGAAAAAAAGGATAGATTAGCCAAGGAAGCGTACCTCCGTGAGATTTTCGTGCAATAGCAATACTTTGAACGCCCTATGGCCAAATTGTCAATTTTCGCACAAATCCCGGCCCTATGGGCGGGGTCTGGTCCTGTCATCTACTGAGTGTTCCCATCCTGTTCCCATAATCCTATCCTCTCAAATCCTATCAAATTCGAACATTCTAGGTATACGGGGACAGGAGTTGTGAATTTTTGCTGAAACCTGGGTGGGCGGAGTGTAGGCCTGCCACCTACCATTAGTGTTCCTATCCTGCCGCACGTACTCCTGCCGAGTTTGAGTGCTCTAGGATCACGGGGACATGGGTTATGAATTTTCGCTCAAACATTTATTTCTTACAAACCCTGCCCCTTTTGGGCGGAATCCGGTCATGCCACCCACTGAAAGTGTTCCCATCCTGCCGCCTGTACTCTCACCAAATTTGAACGCTTTCGGTCCACGGGGACAGGAGTTATGAATTTCCTGTCAGACACACACACATACACACACACAAACATACCAACAGACACACCTAGCCGATTATATAAGTAGGATCTGGTCATCGGATATTGTATGGACATTGCGCAGTCCACACAATTCTTTCAATGATTTGGACAGTAATTGTCTGATTGTTGTTTTATTTCAACCAAATTCCATTAAAACTGATGAAAGGTGCGTCTAATTTCGATGATTTCACTGTTTTTTACCCTAGCGGTGATCTCGTGCGATCTCGTTGATCTTGAAGGGTTTTTGTCCATTGTTCTGGTTGGTCATCTCCATTTCCTTTGGGTATCTCCCGAACCCTTCATCTAGTCATTAATCTAGTAATCTGGCGCTTGAATGATTTCCTTCAGGGTGACAGCTTTTTATATGAAGCCCAATGCTCATGGATCCTTCGGCAAGAAGACGAGTTGGAAAAGAATCTGATTCGTTTTCCCACAGAAGTCCGCGATTGACATCCAGGGAAAAGTAGGAATTGGGAGCCGCAATATTGTAGGAACAGGAACCATATTGTAGGGTTTTGACCCCCATTACAACACTTATATGGTGTGAAATGAAGAGACCCCTTTTATTCCTGGGAGTGTGAAGACTGGAAGCTCCTTCACTGATAGTGCGCCCCATATCAAATTCTAAGGACTTGTAGAGGTTATCGCTGGACTTGGTCACGAGCATGACCAGTCAGGCACTTGCTTTCGCCCTGGGGCAATATGGAGCCAAACTGGAGGTGGCAGCATAAAATACAAAAACCTCAAAGCCCCTGGGATTCGGACCATCAACCCAGCCTATCCGTCCCAACTCGAAGTCCACATCGCTATCCACCACACCATTCGTCGCTGCCAGCAGCTCAACCGTGGAGAGCACATATGAAAATTTTCCCCCCCCCCCNAAAATTTTCCCCCCCCCCCCCTTTTTCAACATGTTTCAACATGTGGCTCCCTTTTTTGGCTACCGTTCACGTTATTTTCAATGCGCAGTCCACTGTCGCCTTCTACTGTGCGGGTAGTCGACGCAGTAAATGGAACAAACGACGCTTAAGGGGTTGAAACGGCAATTTCTGATAAAATATTTTTCTGGCAATTTCCTTTTTTCATTTTCACTCCTTTTTTGCCATCCAGAAGGCCATTTAGCGGAAATGGACCATAGTTCTATTCTCAGTGCTTATGCCCCTATACCATGCACAAAACCATTTTCAAAAAGCGTCCCACGCCTTGAAAGACCTTCCTTGTAAGTGTGTCTGTTGGTTTGCCGGTGTATGTGTCAGTGTGTTGTGTCAAGTTTGATATGGGTACTGGCGGCACCTTGGGTTCACTAATGATAGGTGGTAGGAAGTGTTTACAGTCGGTAGAGTATACGTAGAGAGCCTTAGAAGGCAAGCCAGGTGGTGTGGTTTAAGAAGGGATCGTGAATGTTTAGTTATAGGGTCTGATGACAACTGTTAAGAACAGATAACGTGTCATAGAAGGCGAGAGCCACTAGGTCTACGTCGTCCTTCATACTGACAGTGAAGGTTTGACATTTTAGTAGGTCGTGTGGAATGTGAAGGGACCGAAGGTAGTTGGTGACAAGGACTGGGAAGGAGCAATACGGGTTGACAAGAAGCCATAGAAGTCGAGAAACACTAGATCTATAACGCCTTTCGCATTAACGCGGAACCATGGTATTTCAATGGGTGATGTAAGATGTGATGGGATCGTAGGTACACTGTGACAGGAATTTATAACAGTGATAAGAGCTGTTGAGGAACTTTAGAAGGAAGAGCCATTACCGATTGAATCCTAACACCTCCGGTATTTACGATCAGCTTTGATTTTTTGATACGTTTCATTCGGTAAGGCGGGTAAGTGCAGTGATAGGAACCGATCAAAGGTACTACCTTATGAAGAGATGGAGATTTGGTTCACTTTTTGCTATTAAAACAGACCGCTACTCATCGAGATTTGTGGCAAAACGCACGGTTTCTCTTTATTCTTGACAGGACTTATCCGACCGCCCATAACCTGAGATTCTCAACTAATATATCCGCAAAAAAGAATTCCACTGATAACTTACTTGATAATGTTGTTATTATAACACGACAACATTTGTGAGCACCATTCAAGGCTCTGGTTGCCTCTAGTTAGACCTTTAGTGCGCCATTTTTTTTAGATGAAGAACACAAGATTGAGGGAGAACCATAGCGTAAGCATCGGCATATACTGAATACGGTTTGCACGGCCGTATCCAATTTTGTGTTCACAAAAGTATCATTCATCCTGAAAAAAGTTGCGTGTAGCCTATATTTACAACTCTGCAATAAGAAAGAGGGTAGCCTGGGCGTCAAGTGGGCGATTAGAACGTTCTACTCATCCGATCCCCCCTACATTTTGTACATGAGATTGATATCCTATTGGGCATGAGGTTTCGTGTGAATCCTCTATCTCTGTCCTCTATATCTCTCTATATATAATCCACAAGTTTGGTGTGTCTGTTTGTATGTATGTTTGTATGTATGTATGTCTGTGTGTTCACGCAATTCTGTTTCACCGGAAAAAACACCTTTGGAGGTCGGGACAAGTTCGGGATTGGTGGAGCCTGGGACAAGATTAACAGAGCACATATGAGCTTTACGGAGCTCCGCCCACCGGGGGCGGGGCATGTGCCGGAGTGGGCGGTGCCAACAGTCAAACATCTTATTTTCGCTTCGAAAAAGTTCAAACACCGGGAAAAAATGTTCAGAGGTGAGGATTGGGTCAACAAACCAGAAGGAGGAGAGCCACATGCTGTGGGCGGAGCTTTCTCAAAATGGGCGGTACTTTTCAAATATATTCATAACCCGATTCAATTAAGGCGCAGAGGTCAGGAAAAAATGAGAAAAGTGAGCAGGGCCTCATGCGTGTTAGGCATGCGTAAGCTTAGCGAAGCCCCGCCCACGATGGGCGGGGCGTGCGTTGAGACGAAGACCACTTTTCAAAAATGAACGCAACTTTGCTTCGAAACGTTTTAGAGTGCGGGAAAAAAGTGGTTAGAGGTAATGGAACAAATGTGGTCAAATCCCAGAAGTGGGCGTGGCTGGCACTAAAGTGGGCGGAGCTTAGATCAAAAATTTATAACTCTGTTCAGAAACGTTCCAGGATGCGGCAAAAAGGTGGTAAGTTGTTAAAGAACAAATGTGGTCAAATCCTAGAAGTGGGCGTGGTTGGCACTAAAATGGGCGTGATTGGCACTAAAGTGGGCGGAGCTCAGATCAAAAATTTATAACTCTGTTCAAAAACGTTCCGGGATGCGGCAATAAAGTGGTAAGGGGTAAAATAGCAAATGTGGCCAAATCCTCAAAGTGGGCGTGGTTGGCATTAAAGTGGGCGAAGCTTAGATCAAAAATTTATAACTCTGTTCAAAAACGCTCCGGGATGCGGCAAAAAAGTGGTAAGGGGTAAAACAGCAAATGTTGTCGAAGAAAGTGGTATGATGTAGCAGAACAAATGTGGTCAAACCCCAGAAGTGGGCGTGGTTGGCACTAGAGCGGGCGGGGCTTAGATCAAGAATTTATAACTCTGTTCAGAAACGATCTAGGAAGCGGCAAAAAGGTATCAAGGTGTAAAAGAACAAATGTGGTCAAATCGCAAAGGTGGGCGGGGTTGGCACCAAAGTGGGCGGAGCATGAATTGAAAATTTATAACTGTATTCGGAAACGTTCTGAGATGCGGGAAAAATGTGGTATGATATAGTAGAACAAATGTGGTCAAATCCCAGAACTAGGCGGGATTGGCACTGAAGTGGGCGGGGCTTACATCAAAATTATTAAGTCTTTTCAGGTGCGTTTTAGAACGCGGGAAAAAGGTGTCTGGAGGTCATAAAAGTAATGTGGTTCGAAGTCTGAAGTGGTCCTGACCACATAGGTGTACAACCAGGGGATACCACTAAACTCTTTCAGAAGTTAGGCTAAAAGATTTTTTAAGTTATTATCCGTGGTTCCACACGCAGTAGTCCCTTCTACTCAAAAGCAAATGCACTACATTAACTTCAGACCTCATAAAATAAATTCTACAATAACCTCGGCCACACAGGTGCATACCCTGTAGAGACGTGTAAATCCCTACAAATACCCGAAGGGGCTTTCCCTTCAAATTTGGTGTTCACGGCCACACAGAGCCCAAACTACACAGGGTTCCTTCGACTACTTGGACATTTGATTTGGATACATCGGAGTACTCTTCATGGCCACACATAGCCCCTTTTCACATCCCAAAAAAATGATGGCCGCTACAGAAGTGTCCTGGAAGAGGCTCAGATGATAAGGGTCTATAATGAGAATCAGAAGCCATGTGGCTCCGTCCCTCATGGCTAGAGCCCCTAGCGCACGCAATAGCGTGCGTGGCCGCCTGGTATATATATAAAGCGCTAACTTTGTGTGGCCGTTTGTATGCCCGTTTGTGTGTCCTCGCAAAAGTCACGTAGGCACGATCAAGAGCGTGCAGATCACGTAAGCGCGGTGGGGAAGTAGATCCCACGCTAACCAATTTTTTTAGAGAATAGAGAATGTAGGGTAGGAAACGTTTTACATGAGCATCTGTTGGTATGAGGCATCATCGAACATTCTGCTGACTGTTTTCCATTACATCTCTGATGCGCAATTAAATAATGTTTTGGGGCGTTAATCAATCCCGTCTGGGAGATGCACCCGCGCATTCGACTTCCACTCAGAATCGTGGTGGCGTATTGAATGCCTGTGTGGCCTATGCAATGACTTGCGGTGGTCGGCCGATGTACAAGTCAGTGCTTTTCCGCACCTCCGCCCCGGTGCGCAATTTCCTACAATCAAACTAAAACGACATTTGCAATATAAATGTAATTATAGCTACGCTCTTGACAGGATATTTTGCTCTTGAATGCTTAACTCAATGCGCTATTTCCAGAAATGAAACTCATAGGGGGTTCTGGGTGAAGCAGTGTCGTTTATACGGAACATGAGAATGTTTTACTCGTTTCTCGAGTAAGATCGTAGATGAGCGGCTGGGGACATGTGGTGCACGCATGAGCGTGCGTAGCTCACTGGTATATATAAATATATATATATTTATATTTATATTTAAGCGCCAACTTTGTGTGTCTGTTTGAATGCCCGTTTGTGTGTCCTCCCAAAAGTCACGTAGGCACGAACAAAAGCGTGAAAGTCACGTGAGCGCGGTGAGAAAACAGTTATGATATGGAAAGTCAACCGATGCTCTTTATATTGGGCCGTGGATTAATATCCAGTCTATTTATGACGTCACAGACTAAAAATCACAACTCGCCTCCCACGACGCAGGATTAAAAACCTAGGAACTAGAGGATTTTATAATGGAAAGGATTCCACAATAACCTATGAGTGTCAAGAGATCAATATCCACAAAGCGGCATCAGATTGTTCAAATTGGGGAGTATCAGCCGGTTCTTATACACCAAACGTTCTCCTGGCTATTTACCGTCGTGCTACATCCCTATACCATGAACGATTCATCTATCTGTTCTCAGCCAACTGAGGGAGAAGGGAGGTTAGGCTTCGTGGGCGAAAAAAACTTTTCACTCACGAAGACCTTCGGTATTTAACCAATTTTCCAGACTAGGCGCGTAATTTTCCATAGAAACATAATCGGAAATCCATCGAAATCCATAGAAACTAATCTAATCGAAATCTCTATTTTTAAATGTGAATTCCCTCACAGATGCGTACTCCAAAAACTATCCACTTCATAATACTTTAGTAGCTAGATGAAGCTTTGCAAATTTGAAACTTCGGCGAAATCTATACGACAGCTAATCATATGTGAACTTGCGTCTAATTGTTTGTTTGTTCTTCACTTGTACAGAAATTCGACATTACCTCAGGAAGCGAAGCATAAGTCGGGTCAAGTTTGGGATGAGTTGAGCATAGGGCAAGACCAAAAGAACATATTTGAGCTCAACGAAGCTCCTCTCTCAGGGGTGGGACATGCACAGGATTGGGTGATGACATGGGCAAAACTGTCTACTATATATAACTCACTACTGTCTGTGTGTTTGTATGTGCGTTTGACCGGAAACCTGGAACGTTCAAATTTCTTAGGAGTACTGGGAGCAGGATAGGACCACACATGATGTTTAGCAGGACCGGACCCCGCTCACAGGGGCGGGGTTTGTGCAAAATAAATGTTTGAGCAAAACCATAGCTCCTGTTCCCGTGGACGGAGAACGTCCAGTTCGGTAGGAGTTTTGGGGGCAGGATGATAACACTTATTATAGGTGGCGGCACCGGACCCCGTCCACAGGGGGCGGGGTTTGCGCGAAATTTGTCAGTTTGACCCTAGGGCGTTCAAACTCTATAGGAGTACAGGGGGTAGGATGGAAACACTTACGAAGGGTGGCAGGGCTGGACCCCACCCACAGAGGCGGGGTTTGTGCGAAATAAATGCTGGGGCGAAAATTCATAATTCACTCCTTTTCCCGTGGGCCTAGGAAGTTCAAATTTGGAAGGAGTACAGGCGGCGAGATGAGAACAACCATTCTTGGCAAAACTTATCCGACCGCGAATGATCTTGGATTCTCATTTAATGGTATATCCGTGGAGAAAGGGAGTTTTATTGATAAAGGTATTTGAGATAGTATGGCTCGAGAACATTTGTATCTGCCGTTCAGGGCTTTGGCCGCCTACCCGTTGAAACTCCAATGGGTCATTATTTTTAAGACGACCACCAACAGAATGAGACTTCTAATCATAGGCATGAGCATCGGCTCATTTTGAATACACCTTGCATACCCTATTAGTGCTCTGTCGAATTTCTTGTTTCAAAAAATATTTGTTCCAGATGAGGAGAGGTCGGTTTGTCGATTATTACAACCCTACCATAAAAAGGAATGAAGCCCGGCGGCCCACTGGTTATGAAATAGGGCGAAATGTTCAATCTGGGCAGATACTTTCGTGTGCATTTCATAGGAATACAGGCTTCATAGGAATTCCCATTCTAAACGTGGCCCCAACAATAACTTTATGTGCAGGAGAAAAATGCATCAGATGAACTGTATGACTAATAGGTCACTGCTACCAGTTCGACTTAATCTGCTCGTCTTGCCCTGTATGGAAGCACCTTCTCATCTACTGCTCTTTGTGTCGAAAAAATCGTAGTAAAGATCCCGGTGCCGCAGCACTGGAAGAGTTGCTGTACTAGCTCAGAACTGTTCATTTGGTGGAATTTTCGCAGTCTGCACAGACAGAAATACGTGAAGAAGAACTTAAAAACGGTTTGGTAGACAATAGAAGGGTTTGCTTAGTGCTGCACTCCATGAAAGCTACCAGTTAGGTCATTTACGCAAGCTGTCCTTTTCGCGAAAAATTACTATGTATGACCAACTCCTGTCATCTCGTTGTGACAATTTTCACATCCCATTTTCTCTATTCCTTTCAGTTTCGACTCTTCATGAAGACGGTAAGCAACCGATCATTTACGCTTACCAATTTTTCACGAAAAGGACAGCACAGTATAGACCGGCTGACCCGGCCGTGGCTTGGATGAAGTGCATTACTAGGCATACCCTTCCATTGTCTACCAAGCTGTGGAGATCTCACGATTTTGTGTAGAATATACAGGCCTGTCAGATTCTGCGTAAACTATCTGCCGGAAAGTTCACAGTAGTCTGCAGTTCTCCTAAGATTTCCTGAAGCTTACATAGAGGTACCATAAAATGACACAACTCACTTCCATGCGCATAATATAACTAGAGACCTCATGATGCTTAATCTGTTTACAAGATTGAAGTTCATCCTTGACCCTTTTGTTTCAGGCAAGCAAGCATAACGTCATAAGCATCACATACATAACGGCACATCTACGCATACGCGCACCTCGCAGGCACCCTTGCATAGATACATATAAACATGCATATGCAGGGTGGCTGATAAATATAGGACACGCCGCTTGGCGCTTGGTGGCCTGCGCATGTGAATTTCCGAAATTCTTTTGCGCAGGAGCTGTGCATTTAATTGACCGCACGCTTGAACAATCGCTATGAAAATTTCTGCCACACCACCGAGTTGTTGGTCAAAGAAGGTGCCAGGAGTTTGACATCGCGAAGCGCCTCGGTGATCTCCCTTCTATCAAAATATCTCTGCTGCTCTCAGGACTCGAGGACAAACCTCTGGGATTCCAAAAAAGAAAAGAAATGACCGAAAAGAAAAGAAATGACCGAAAATAGTGGACACATCGAGTGTTCTTGCCATCACTAGGAAGAGGATCACCCGCAACGATGGGATCAGCATGTATCGGATTGCTCCTGACCTCAACATCAGCCGTAAGACCGTCTAGAAAATTACGAAACCGACCTCAAGCTAAACAGTCGGAGGACAGGACAGGACTAAGTCGGCTGGTAATATGCGAAAAACTTCCCCGGAAACCCAGACCGCGCCGCATTTCTGACGTGATCTAGTCTGAGACGAGTCTTTTTTTCCAGAAAAACTAGGGTTTGTCGCTTTTGATGGCCTTACGCCACTGCTGGATTACCCAGTTTTTGTGGGCATGAGCCCAATCGAGAAGCGCATCACGATTCTTGGCAGAAATCGGCGGCTTCTTTGCTGGACGATGTCCAAACAGACCGACCTCTTTCAAAAGACGTAGAACAGTGTTCACGAAAGGATTGGTCTCTCGGGCGGCGAGATTTCGCGAAAAGTTTTGACGCGAGCCATTTGTTGCACGCTGCACAATTTTCCTATCGAAAAAACAATCGTCAATCTCGCTGCCTCTGGGTGAATTTTAGCTTCGGCTGACCTTGTGACCTTGTATTCCTTCCGAATCGCTTGTACGCACATAACCGGCACGCCTTGAACTTAAACTCGCCTGGATGTTAAGGCTTCCTGGAAGCCACGAATGTCGGCGTCAAATTGATCTTGCCGTGACTAACAGATTCCCGAGTGCATTGGAAAAGTCTTATTGATGTACTAGGTGCATGACGTGACACAAAGGAGCAAGAATTACCTCGAATTTCCCAACGTAAAAACCCACGAGTTATCGAAGGCAAAAATGTGCGTTAGGGAGCTGTTTGAAAATTAAGCGCAAATTTAGGTTGGAAGTGTGCTGCTAGGCTGCTGCACAAGTATAATGTTACTAAGTGTTAAAGTCAGGTGCTGTTTAAGTTTCCACCGAAAGGTTGGAATTTGCGGAAGTTATGTTTAAAAAATTGAAACGCATGCTTCACTGACCGGTACTATATATATATATATATATATATATATATATATATACCGACCGACCGACCGAGCACTCTACATGCCATCAAACTCGTGGATTATTTATAGTAAGGATAGCCTCTGACCAGTTTTCCTCCGTTTTTGGAACGCTTTTGAGCAGGGTGATGAGTTTTTGACCTTAGCCCGCCCATTCGACGCAAACCCCGCGCCCTAAGGTCATCTAACCACATATCTTCCATAACCTCCAACCACTTTTTCCCGGACAGATGCTGAACTTGTGGATTATATAGCGTATGGACAACGGATTATTTATGGTAAGGATTGTATGTTGCTGGAAGTGTGCAAACTCCATGACCGCTATAGGATCGTGGTATTATGCTCTGCTCACTCGCGTCGTATAACTCCATCCGAATTCGGTCTGTTGCCCGTTTTGCTTTTCCCAGGGTCTACTGTTTGTAAAATTCCGTCACCATTGCAAGCCCCAATACTTTGCGGTATAGCATGTGTTCCATTGCAATTGGGATGTTGATTGCTAAAGATAGGGTGTTCTGCTTTCGGTAATTATTTCACTCATATGTCGGGTAAAACCTTTCCCAGTCCTCCACAGCGCTGATAAGTAAGAATCAATGCTTTCCTATAATGTGTGGTGACCATTGAACTATCGGTGAAAAAAAACGCTAAGCATCATATAGAGAGAGAAAAGACGAATTGTAAGAAAGTGTCGCATTCCTAACCGTACTTTTTTATATGAGTCACACCCTTTTGCCAGCGAGAAGAAATTATTACCCTAAGTTGGAAGATTTTCACTTTTGCGCAGTGAGTGCATGACTCGTTTTAAGGCACAGTTCATTGAAGCAAAATATCGGGCTGATGCGAAATTTGTGAGACACTAGGATGCACGTTTTCGATTCTTTCACAATTCCATTCATACTCTCACTCATTAAACCGTGTAGTCACCATTAATATCTGCTGCACTCGAGGAACGCGCGATTCACGCGCTACCTCATCAGATTTTTTGGCCGGCACAGCACGCGACATGCGGCTCAGCAGATTACGTCGTGATTTCGATCATTCAGTTGAATGGACCAATCGAAACTTGCACCATTCCATAGCTTTATCATGAGGCAGTTCACGTCTTTTTAACATGTCGATAAAGCCCATTTGAGATTGAGGGTTCACTACATAGCTAGACAATTTGATTGACAAACGTTCTACATAAGTATAACTTCAAAAAGTTTTCATCCTTATAAACGCAACCTTTCTGTATAGCTGGTTATTTTTACTTCTGTTTTATAGTTTCTATTTTTCCCAGTCGTCGAAGGCACCGCGCCGCCGCAAGCCCACCCTTCACGCAAAACGACCTCATTATCTCCGCGCGTGAATCACTACTTTAATGGAACTCGTCCATCGAGGGCAACTCGGCTAGTCATTTCTCGCAATATCAGTATGACTGTGAGTCGAACAATTAAGTCGAAGCCTTTCTGAAGTTTCGGACGAGGAATACCAACCTTCCTTAGATACTGTTTTGGCACAGGTTGCACGAATGGTTCATCCCCTTATAAGAGATAGAGAGCAACCCTCTCTCAGTTGTCATAGAGGATTCTTTGATGAGGAGGTTCTCATTTCCCGTCACCATGTCCTACAAGAACTAACTCCTATTGGGCGTGACGGATAGCGAGTAGCGGATTGAGGCACGCGCGATACGGATATCGCCTTCCACGTGGTGCAGAATCATCGAGTGTGAGCATTCTGTAACTATCTTCGGAATGTGTTGAATGTGGCTCTGATCGCACTCGAGTATCTATGCCAAATCTCAGTTCGTAACCTTGGACCTGCCCTTCATATTACTGAGAAGTCGGTCATTTGAGTAGCATTTGGTCGTGTGAACAAGCGTCATCGTATCTGGGATTAAAGAGAGCGATCAAGCGAGTGTTGGTTGCATGGCTGGCAAGGTCCTCTACTATTGCAGTGCTAATGTTGGAAGCGGCTGAACCGCAATGGAGCTGCGGCACGTTCCGCAGAAGGCAACTCCTCCAAGTTGATATCTTAATGATTGCATAATGGTTTGAAAGAGATGTGCTCAAGGACTCACATGAATGTATTAGTGGTAACTTCGAAAATTTTCTTGAATGTGGTATGCTACGAGGGTGCCAGAGGTTTTTACAGAGAAGCAACGGTATGTGTAAATTTGTGCGACATGACTTTCACATCAACCTAATATTTAGGTAATCATTAAGTTAAAAAATTTCGGATATATAGTTTTTCAATGCACTTCCTTGATGATTCCACTGCTATACCTCGGTAAGACGGCTGTTCTACTCATTCATCACAAACGTCTTGGTAGAACTTTGTCATAACCAATACAAGTTTTCCATTTCATATTACTAATATGCCAAATCTCAACTTATGGATTTTCTAATTTCATTTCCACATCTCGCGACCACCCATGATTTTTCAGATTTATGGTATTTTTCAGCTTATTTTCTTAATTCTGAGTCACAATAGTAGAAATAGGCACCAAACAATGAGACCAGTAAACTCGCTGCGTATTATATATCGAAAAATCATGATGCGTCTATTGTTTCTTTCTGTTTAAAATCTGCCTCGAAATGGCAGATGCCTTTTCCATATAAAACTACCTTGGTCAAGTACGTCTTTGGAAAGATCGTCTTGCAACCACTTCGGAGTAACTAAGCGGAAGCTAAAAAAAATAGGATGAAACAAGACGAGCAGTAGCTTGAATGCCGTGAAAATCTGTGGTAGTTTCCTTGTCGATTGTACGACATCAACAGTTGAACAGGAGCTTGGACGAGTTGCCTTACTTGAGAGATAGAATTTAATATTCTGATCCAGCTGAGACCCATCCTAGTGATCAATCTAGCCTCGGTTAGTCCCATTCTAGTATGAAACGGTTCCGTTATTAGGAAACATGTTTTCAGGATAAATTGGATCAGGGCGATAAGGTGTTTAAGACAGTCGAGGACTTTGTGAACACCTATGTGGAAGATGTTGCCAAGCGACGTCCTATCAAGAAGGCTCGTCTTTCCATGTTTTCGTCCTGCTTACCAGCTCTTAATCGGTAACATTTCATGTTTCAGATGCTTGTCGCTACAAATGGAATTGCTGCTGTTCGTTGTATACTTTCTATACGAAAGCTGCTCATGCAACTTTTCCGTAATGATCGTATAATAAAATTCATATGTCTGACTACGGAGCAGGAAATTCGATCAAATGCTGGTAAGCGTCCGCAAAATCGTTTATATCACATGCGCCATGTTATGATTCCTGTCCTGGGTGATTTGAATCCCCTCACGTGTGCTTCTGGTTTCCTTTTTTCCGATAACATTCAATACCGGACAGATTGATCCACTCGTTTTCACTTGATGTTTACAATCAAATGAGACACCATAATTGGTCGACACCAAAATGAATTGGCTGATTCGTTAGCTCACGGTCTCGCTCAACTTCCCTCGACCTTCTTAGGTGATATACAGTCATGATATGACGAATCTTGGTGTTCTTCACGCACGCGAAAGTGCAGCTTTTTTGGCACTCGAACGAGAAAAGCTGCGACTTCTTTAACCTGCACAATAAAAAGGTTATGATTGAAATCATGCAGTTTTTCTTCTGAAACCTCTATCTAGAATGGTATAAAGTCCCTCTTGGCATTGCATGTGCTATGTCCGTCGTCGTCGCTATCATTAGGTGACAGAGAGGATCATTATGGTCGTCTTCCACGAACTGCTCTTCCTCACGATCTCAGTGTGAAGGCTGTCCTACACGTACAGTTTCACGCTGTAAAATGGCGCAGAAGAAAATTTCTCTTTTACCTTCTGTTCCTTGTCGATGTGTTCACATAATGTCGCTGCAACCAAAGTCCTCTGGCAATTAAGATAACATCAACTTTAGGTGGATATTTCTCTGATACTATGTTGAAGCGCGCTTTAATTTAGTGACCCATGCGAGACATTTCTAGAGGAAGCATCATAAATCGCTGAAGATTTTGCAAGACGTTTTGGGCAAAAGCTTTGTAAATTCTTTTTACTCGAGCTGCGCCTTTACTGGGTGAGTAAAGTGACTAGGTAGAGTGAAAGAAATCTCTTCGCGGCTATCATTTCCAGTGTTTCTGCAAAGTAAGGGAGGGCCTTGGGTAATCGATATTAGGGGCTTTTTGAGTTAGGGTTAATCGAGAAAGAGCACTTCGCAAATTACATGAAAAAACAAAACGTGCATATGCGTCAAATTTCCGAACTTGCATGTCGTGTCCGTGAGTCCGCTGCCTTAGCAGCTGGCCACCGTCGCACACCGGAGAAGTTTGACCGAGTGATATAACACAGGAAAACGGTTGCATTAAACTGTTCTTAGAATCGCTTCGCAAATTTGAAACGCAACGTCAGCGATCTAAAACACTTGGTGGAATACGTCTTGCCTTAAATAGCCTCTGCGACATCGTATCCTACCCTTGTTAGTCAATCAATCATTTGAATACTTTATTTCTGGATTAGAGTTCGTTACAAAGTTTTGACTATTATCTGGAGCGAACAGCAGAGGTTTTTGTTCATCAGCACTTCCCAGTTTTTTTTTCAGGTTCAATTGCTGAAGGGTTCTGTGGTCGCTTTCTATAAGCAAACAGGCGGATACACCTTTGATCGCAAAACGAAAGTGCTGTAGTGTGTTAGATATTATCTATCCCAGCGAGAAGGAAGCGGAGGCGCGGAAATTCTTCGCGCTCAAGTGGGAGGGGACCTTTGCCCACTGAACACCACGTGGCCCGCAGGCGGGCCGCAGTAGAATTTTATACATTCATTCTACTTTTATTTGACGCTTTCGATTATCGAATAGGCTAACAACCCACTGAAGAATTTTGAGACGCAGTGGTTCTAGAAGCGTTCAGACGATTAATAGTAACGAGAGAAAACATAGCTTTATGTAAAGGAAATGAAAAAAGCAAAATTAGCTTTATCAACTGATTGATTACAATACCTCAACTGATAAATAAGGACACAAAAATAATCGTGGTCCTAGCTGCGTCTTGAGAAGATTTTCTTTGCATAAGTCATGACAAACCTATTTCTAGTAGCAACCATGCACTTTCTAGGGGTTTCTCCCCGACTGCTCTTAGTTTTTCAATCCAGTACTCCCATTGAAGTGAGGATTCTACACGATTCATATTACATTCGGGAGAATACATCCCTCTTGCGTCGCAAAAGCTCCCCGAATTCAAGAGTGCTATCTATGTGACGGAGTGAAAGAGAATCCTTTTCGTGGTGCGTAGTACGAACGCTCTACGAAAGATCTATTCATTTAGCTTCTTTTTCGTTGACAAGTAACGGTGTTCTTAGACGATTTTAATCGAAGTACAAATGTGTTCTTCCTAGAAGTATTTTGGCTTATCGAACCAGTGTGGCTGGCATCATAGCCGAATCGTCTGCCATTGTCTGGTAGAACACATCAAGGAGTTCCATGTACGGCTTTCTATAAACCTCGGCATAATTGTATCATTG